>JARQOC010000002.1:344417678-344583651 GCA_033576535.1 Allobates femoralis | reverse complement strand
TTGAGGGCCCAGCGGATGGCTATGGAGCCAGAATTTAACATCGCTGATCCTAGCCAGCCAAGCCAATATCAGCAGGCTACATTGGGTCTGGAAGAAGAAGGTGATGAGGGTGATGATGAAGAAGATTCATTTTTCTGTGGTACTGATGTGAACCCTGATGGTACTCCCAACCCTACGTTTATGTCAGTACAGCATGGGTGAACTGAAGAGGAGGAGGCGGAGACCGATTTAGAGGCCATGATGCATAGTGATCCTCATTCTGTTATAACCGAACGGAGATGAGTCTTTGCAGCTTAGCACACATGGCTGACGTAATGTCTCAATGTCTCTCCCAAGATCCACGCGTCATTCACATATATGCCATCAACCTCTACTGGTTGTCAACCTTTTTGGACCCCAGATACAAAGACAAATTTCCGTCGCTGCTATTGCAGTCACCCAGGGGCTTAACGATGGATTTTTTCAAGAGTGTTGTTGTTGACAATTTGATGTCCATATCACCGTCTGACTCCGCTATAACCCGAAGAACCAGCTCTTTGCAACAGCAGCCTTTGGTTGGGAAACAAACGTCATCAATGTCAAGAAGAGGTGGGGGTAAGATGTCCACCAACTGGGCGATGTTCAACAGACCTTCCGATCAACAACGGATCATGCCTACGGTCACCTTGACTAGGAGACAACAATTTTCCAACATGGTGAACGAGTATGTCAGTGACAGTACCAGCTTCCTAAACGACCCTTCTGTACCCTTTAATTACTGGGTTTCCAAGCTTCACACTTGGACAGAGCTCGCTTTGTATGCCTTGGAGGTGCTGGCCTGCCCAGCTGCTAGTGTGACATCAGAGCGTGTTTTCAGTGCTGCTGGGGGTATAGTCACTGATAGAAGGTCACGGCTTACTACTGAAAATGCCAACAGGCTGACTCTCATTAAGTTCAACAAGGACTGGATAACATCGCAGTTCGTAAGCCCCCTAGACGACAGTACCCAAATGTAGAGTAACCTAATCATAATTAATAGGATTGGAATATTGCGCTTTTAACTTTATGCCCTTTTAAGACAGGAAGTATCGGCATCTCCCTCAGCTCAGACGATGTGATAAGTCATGTTCCTGCAGCATTTGCTGCATGCTAACAAAAATACGCAATCAGTAAAAATCATTTTACTTTACAAGTGCATCCGCTTGTGAGCATTTTTCATTTATTTTTATTTTTAAAAATACAATACAGCCCCTTGGGCTAATTTTTTGAGGCAACAAGCCTATGCCTGCATCGTGGACGTTGCTTGTACTATGCTCTCAGGACAAGCAAGAATATAGTATGGGCCACGCGCCCTCCTTTATTTCTAAAAAGAGTTTATTAAGCCCCTTGGGCTAATTTTTTGAGGCAACAAGCCTATGCCTGCATCGTGGACGTTGCATGTACTTTGCTCTCAGGACAAGCAAGAATATAGTATGGGCCACGCGCCCTCCTCTATTTCTAAAAAGAGTTTATTAAGCCCCTTGGGCTAATTTTTTGAGGCAACAAGCCTATGCCTGCATCGTGGACGTTGCTTGTACTATGCTCTCAGGACAAGCAAGAATATAGTATGGGCCACGCGCCCTCCTCTATTTCTAAAAAGAGTTTATTAAGCCCTTTGAGCTAATTTTTTGAGGCAACAAGCCTATGCCTGCATCGTGGATGTTGCTTGTACTATGCTCTCAGGACAAGCAAGAATATAGTACGGGCCACGCGCCCTCCTCTATTTCTAAAAAGAGTTTATTAAGCCCCTTGGGCTAATTTTTTGAGGCAACAAGCCTATGCCTGCATCGTGGACGTTGCTTGTACTATGCTCTCAGGACAAGCAAGAATAGAATATAGTATGGGCCACGCGCCCTCCTCTATTTCTAAAAAGAGTTTATTAAGCCCTTTGAGCTAATTTTTTGAGGCAACAAGCCTATGCCTGCATCGTGGACGTTGCTTGTACTATGCTCTCAGGACAAGCAAGAATATAGTATGGGCCACGCGCCCTCCTCTATTTCTAAAAAGAGATTATTAAGCCCTTTGAGCTAATTTTTTGAGGCAACAAGCCTATGCCTGCATCGTGGACGTTGCTTGTACTATGCTCTCAGGACAAGCAAGAATAGAATATAGTATGGGCCACGCGCCCTCCTCTATTTCTAAAAAGAGTTTATTAAGCCCTTTGAGCTAATTTTTTGAGGCAACAAGCCTATGCCTGCATCGTGGACGTTGCTTGTACTATGCTCTCAGGACAAGCAAGAATATAGTACGGGCCACGCGCCCTCCTCTATTTCTAAAAAGAGTTTATTAAGCCCTTTGAGCTAATTTTTTGAGGCAACAAGCCTATGCCTGCATCGTGGAAGTTGCTTGTACTATGCTCTCAGGACAAGCAAGAATATAGTATGGGCCACGCGCCCTCCTCTATTTCTAAAAAGAGTTTATTAAGCCCTTTGAGCTAATTTTTTGAGGCAACAAGCCTATGCCTGCATCTTGGAAGATGCTTGTACTATGATCCGGCTGGAGCCTGGCGAAGGGTCCCACTGTACGCTACGGAGATAATGCGTAGACGCGCTGTGTTGCAAGTAGACGTCCCAGCCTCTCGCATCTGTGTTCCTAGTGTTGTTGCCATAGCGAGTCATTAAGTAACCCCCCCCCAAACACAGGCACTATTTATTTGTCAGCAACATTTGTATGTGTGGAGTCATGATTTTACACATACTAACCAAGGTGCCTTCATACGCCATGCGGGCCGTAAAGTACTTGCTAATGATGATGACTTTAAGCCCACCCACAAAACAACTTACACATCCATTCCCTGAAAAAAGACAGACACAAAGCAGTTTTTTCAAAATGTGTATTATCACGCCTTAATGGCAAAGATGTCAGCTTTTCGAAAGCTCAGAAACGCAGAAACAAAAAACAAATAAAACAGAAAAAAACAAATAGAAATAGTGCAATGCACTATTTTGATAACAAAAAAAAAAAAAAAAAACAAAAAAGTTGACCCTACAGCTGGTGGTAGGTGGGGTGATTGTGTGGGGTAGCCTCTACCGGGCCACCATCACCCTGGTCCTGGAGGAGGTCCAGGGCCCCATGGATAGCCTCCCCCACTGCTTGTAACCCTGTAGGGTGGGTCATCTGGGCCGGTGTCTCTAAATGGCCTTGGGTTGGGAGGTCCATGTTGGTTGGCCAGAAATGTTGGATAGGCCTCTGGGTCGGCACATAGCTGTCCCAGGGTGTGTGCCTGTCTAGCCTGTTTGCGCTCGACTGCTGCCACCCCTCCAAATAATTAAATACCTGGCCAGGGTGGTTTGGGGGCCGACAGGCATCAAGGACAATGTGGATTGCTGACCTTGCCCGCAGTCGTCTCTCCAATGGAATGAAAGGCAGAAAAGGTATGAGACTGCGGGCAAAGTCAGCATCACATTGTCCAAGGTGGTCATTTGGTGCCCTCGGGATCAGAACATGGCTGCTGGGGTTCTGGTGACTCCCCACACTGCTGGCAGTCGGCAGTGGACGAAGCTGGATGGCCAGAGGTTGGTTTTGGTGGGGAGACCATTGGTGTGGCCCTTCATCCTCCTCTTCTTCCTGTGGCCGGCCATGCTCCAAAGGTGGTGGTGGTGGTGGTACTTCTTCCTCCTCCACTCCAAGTGGTGGTGGTTCAGGGGCCTCCCTCACCTCTTAAGTCAGCTGTGCTGGCAGGTTACCACGCCGCCTGTGGTAGTGAGCAGCTCTGTGGGTAAATACCAAAAAAATTTGTTGAATGGGTTGCGTTTGGAAACAAAACTATAGGCCAAACATAAAATGTGCACGCTTTTTTGACTCAGTGTATCTGTGTATTATGTGTCTTTTCATTGTTGGCCTTAAGATGGATTTGCAGCAAATACATTAAGGACATTTTGGCTCATGCCTCAACCAATATTTTATGTGTGGGTAGTGTTGGTCCTCGATTTTTTGCCATTACATTAGAAATTTTAAAATTTGTCTGCACTATTACACTGTGCCCTGCCTTAGGCAGGACAGCTATTTAGGCACTTGAAGACATATTAGTGGCCACAACTATTGCTTAGACTTTTTGTTGAAACTTTATGTGGACAAAGCTATAGCCTGACACTGTGAGGCAAACACATTCTTCAGGGTTGTTTGCCATCAGATGGACACAAAAAGACGCAGTGTGGGCGGCCTTGGTCTCAATGCACATGTAATACTATTGTATAGGTTTGAGGATTCTGATCGCTTAAGGGCAATGAAGAGCAGAGACGGGTACTTGGCTGCAAAGTATTTATACACACACAGCAAACAATGTGAACTTAGTACACAGCAAATAAACATTCACAAATAACACGACCCCAAAATATACTGCCAAGCACAGTCCGTACGAAAACAGTCCGATAAACAAATAGTCCAAAATATGTAGATCCTGATGAATGTAGTCCATAGCACAAGTCCTTGTACCGGAATGACCGGATGAATATAGGCTAGGGTCACATTTGAAACTTGAATTGCATTCACCGCATCCAGATCAGGATGCGGTGAACGCAATGCCGGGCACACACATTTTTTCACAAAAATGTGTGCTGAATACCGCACTGCAGTAACTGGATGGCTCAGGATGTGTAATCTTGTATAGTTATTCCTGTATGTGCCCAAACACGTTACACCGTTAGCCCCGCCCCTTTCATGAAGCCGCCGCCCTCACAACACTGGATGAAGCCCAGAGGGGGCGGCCATAATGAATGAGCGGGCGGAGGCTGCAGCACACGTAATTATGAGCTTAAATGTATCCCTTAATACTTCGTTTTGGGCACATACAGGAATAACTATACAAGAGGGGTGTATGCACCCCTCTATACTGATACGGGGGGGCGGGAGTTTGAGGAACATGCACGGAGCTCGGAGGAGCCCGTGGCATGGGGCCAATTGTAGGTCTAAGCCCCCCTAGAGACCTCAACCAATCCTTTAGTTCTTAAATTTAACTCTTTACTATTCATAGAACAGTTTGTTCATCCCGGCAATAGCCCGGATGCGCAAACTATGCAGTTGCCGGATGGCTCAGGATTACACATCCTGAGCCATCCGGTTACTGCAGTGCGGTACAGAGAACCGCTCCGAAAACTGCAGCCTGCATGATTTTTAACGCAGGCTGCAGTGCCGGAGACGGACACCGGATGGCTTTTGAAGCCATCCGGTGTTTTGCATTGGCTCCTATGAGGAGCGTTTCCTGGTCTGGTTTTGAGCTTTTTGAAAGCTCAAAACCGGATCAGGATTCTATAATAAAAATGCAGATGTGACCCTGGCCATAGTCTGAGGCAAAAAGGTCCCCACACCCGGATGACCGGGTGAGGAGTTCAAAACACAGTCCAGAGAAGGAAATGTAAACACAAGTTCTAGAGAGCAAAACAGTACATAAAGTAATAACTGGGAAGTTGCTTACACACACTTAAGACGTCCGAGCCTGATGATAGCAGCGGCACTACAGGGAGCACACTGCAGGAAGCTGTAGGAAGACAAAAATCTCACAGAGCTCCAGGGAAGTAAGTGGACCAAGGAGAGCAGCTGAGCAGGAGCAGACCAGGAACCAGTATACTCAAGCAATTAATGATCACCTGAGCCAGGTCTTTATGCAAACGAGACAGGAAGAAGGGCAAACAAAACAATGATCTCCATGTTGACGGAGGGCAATATTGTCAAACGGCAGGCTGGAAAGCCTGGAATACTGACAGCACATAACCCAGATCTATAGGGCAGATGAGTAAGACAGGAAATGGAGTCCTGCAGCATAGGTGACACATGAGCATTCGGCTTTAGTGGCCTACACTCCTTTTTGCTGCCATGTATGGTAATCAGGAATGTCTTGGTAAATAAAACACACCAAACAGATGGCTTGGCTTTGGAAACGACTGTAATGGACATAGAGTATGGGGTTGTTTTTGAGCAGCAGGTCACACATCGTTGGTGCCAAACAAGGTGGTATGCACAGATGGACAGTTTTATAGTTATTCCAACGGGGCCGAACAAAAAACCGGGAGCAGCAAGGGCAAACCTTGGGTTTCCTAAAGGACCTTGGACATAAAAGCCTGTTGCCCTTAAAATATGGCCTCCTTTAGTTTGATTTTATACAGCATTAATACACTGTGTTTTCCGTAGGATTCGTAATGTGGCCATCAGTTAACAACAAAAAAATAAAATTCACATGTGGGCCTAATATCTACACCATCACCTTGCAGACCCAAATATACCCATGGGAAAACTCACCCACACGTATTTGTAGTGATACAGGGTATGTCCTCAAATGTGTCTGACTGTGTCAACAATCTTGGATGGTGTACAAACAGTTTAGTGCAAAAGGGGTATATCCTTGCAACGTTATTTTGCCGAAAAAAAACACCCACAACTAAACGTGTAGGGATGTATGTGGCCCTTATGCAAGCCGAGGCCATTAGGAGCTGATACAAATGAGGCTTATGACAGGCAAACCAGACAAGGCCACACACCTTAGAGGCCATTGCAGGGAAGAAACATGGCTTTGTTCCACAAACATGCCAACAATAATAGCTAATTGTGAGGTCACGGAACATTGTGTCTGCCCACCTGTAGAACATTGCTTATTTGTCCAACGTCACAATGTGGCTATAAATGTGTATGTCCTGGATCATTGCCAAAGGTAATATAATTGTGTTGCACCATGGCAGAAACAAACCCCAGTGTGGGTATGTAAACCACCACACTCATTATAGAGCTTCATACGTAGACTGTGTGCCCTCGTGGACAGGCTCCTCTCCTCTTGTACTGTATGACCTGATTGTCTTCATGTACTGTTTTTTGTCGTTAACCCTTATCCTCATGTAAAGTGCCATGGAACCTAATGGCGTATATAAATAAATAATAATAACAATAATAGTACAAACAGTGCAGCAGACACATACCTTGGCATACGGACCACCGGTTCAAGGAAGGACAACCGGTCGTAGTGGCGATATATCGGCCCTGGATCAGCTTCCGGTCCCCCTCCGAGATCTTACGGTGTTGCCTTTTGTGCTGATCCCGACAGCTCCTCCACCGTTTGATAAGCAGGACAACTGTGAAATGATTTCAAACCAGGTTTAGACCTCTGTAACATTTGAAACACTAAAAGTATGTGTACAAATCAACAATAACATTTTATTCATGTTGTGTGTGTAATGTGTATACAAGGCACAGTGACACGACAGTGTGGAACATCATCAACAGCATTACGGACATTGAGCTCACGTGGCCACAATCACAAATGAGGCAGGGCACATGTCAACGCATAGAGAATGTAATAGTGCGGGCACCAGACTCCGCTCATTAGTGGTATTTATATACACCCAACCCCCTGGCCTTCAGAGCCAGGAGGACCAGCCCTTAAACTAAGTGTACTATTGTGACCCCATCCAAATATAGGCAACCATGCGACGGCGCATGATAACACCTTGAGGGCCCTGTATACCCTACTATGAGGCCCTGTATACCCATGGGGGCCCTGTATACCAACTGCTGGGGGGCCTGTATACCCACTGGGGGCCCTGTATACCCACTGCTGGGGGGCCTGTATACCCACGGGGGGGCTGTATACCCTAATATGGGGGGCATGTATACCCACTGGGGGGCCTGTATACTCTGCAGGTGGAGCTGTATACTCTGCTGGGGGGCTGTCTACCAGTGATAGCCGCTGTATACCAGGATTGCGGTCAATATGTTTTCCCAGTTTTTTGGGGCAAAAGTAGGGGGGTCGGCTTATACACGGGTCGGCTTATACACGAGTATATACGGTAAATGCAATGTAACGTGTGAACACATTTAACTCACCCATATTGCTCTGTGCATCCTGGCCACTGCGATGGAATGCAGGGAACATGACTTGAGCGACCTCCCTCCAGGCTCTAGTCCGCTGGATGTTTTCCCCATAGGCAGGGTCAGTGGGCAGCCAAAGCAGGGGCCGAGCCTCCACCAGGTCAATTAACTGCAGGGTGTTGACACGGGCCATGCTTGCTCTGTGTGTGTGCGCGTCTGGCAGTTCGAGTCGGCTTATTTCCTGTTTGCTAAAAGCATGGGGTATGCTGGAGAAAATCGCTTGCCTCGCCTCATTGGCGCCAAATAAGACAAACACATGCGAGTTTGGCCTCGGAGACAGCAGCAAAATACATTTGCGAGTGGGGTTTCCAACACGGCAATGCGAGCGCTTTCCGAGACACTTTTGCGATTTTTAAATCGCACATTACTCGCTATTACTCGCTTCCCCATTCATTAACATTGGACTCGCTAGACTCACAACGAGTAGCGAGTCCCGGGCTCGGACTCGCTAGAGTCAAGTGATTCCGAGTAATTTAGGACTCGCCCATCACAACACAGAGCTTAACTATAGCAGTTAGGAGTAAGTAGTTCCGAATGGGCTCTTGTGAGCACTGGACCCAGAGCAACACTGGTAGTTATGCTACTGCCATGAAGGAATGTCATTTACTTGTACAGGCATATAGCAATTGTCGATTCCAACTTATTCTGACTCTAGCTAATGACAATGACCTACCACAGTGTGCAACATGTCATTATCCCTGTTAAATCTGACATACAAATCTCTACTTCAAGAGTTAGCTAGGAAAGGTAAAGTGAAGGGTGCAGATAAATAATGCTTGCCTCATTATTACGCAGAAAATCTAACACTGTGATCCAGTGACCTTTCATTGTCCTGCCTGTCGAATGCATTTCTATATTCTTATTTGCATCTGTTTTATTACATACACAAAAGCCTCAGTGAATAGGCGCCGCGAGTAATTGTTCCAGATTACCAGTTTGTTTTGTATTCATCCATTCAAGCGAGTCATATCGTTAATAGCCGTCATCTCTGAATGAATTTCTCATGCCTCTGTTGAGCAGTGCCTTCCTTCCTGCATAACTTGGCAAGCATTTGAGTGTAACCTGCATTGAAATGGAAGGTGTCAGGTGCAAGGCAGGATTTCTAGCTGAATCCCATAGAAGCTACTAAGTGTGTTGCTTCATTTTGCTTCAGCTGTCTTTCTTTTAAAGGCTTGTTGTTTGTAACAGTATTGTTGTAATTCTGAGTTTTTGGCATTGCAAGTGATGGGTAAAGTGGATTGAATATTAATAAAAGATAACACTGTCCTTGAATTCTCAAAATATCCAAAATCATTTTGACGAATAATATTTCATTATGTGTTTTCTTCTTTTTACCCATTGATTTCCAGTGAATTTTGTTGTCAAACACAGTGTTGGAGCAATTGTAACTCCAATTTAAGAGATTCTGGGATTCATTTTACAATGCTGATAGGAATTAAAGAAAAACATAGGTCTTGCAGGTGTACATACAATAAATACATAATCTACAGGTGCATCCTCTGAGATCTCTCTGCTTTAGCACAGTTTTCGCCAGGTCATTATCCTTATCTGACTTTTACTTTATCTGAGCCTGTACTTAGATAACAACTACTTCTTAGGTAGCTCCAGAGCTCTAATGAACTGCTTGATATTGTCAAGAACTACGTATAGTCCTAAAGCAGGGTCAAACTAAATCTCTGCTCAACCAGACGTATCCCTAGTTATTTGCCACTCCAAAAATGTAACATGCCTGATCTTCCATTGTACACACTACAGCAAATGTCTTCAGCTCGGGTATTTGCACTATATAGGAGGTGAGAACGATTCCTGCATCCAGGATAGTGATGGGTGAACCTTTTAGTTGTCCGGTTTGTTTTGGTTAGGCAAACACACGGGTGTTAGCCGAACAGTTTGGGGACCAGTTCACCGGACCTCCCAAGTCCCATTAAATTTAATGGGAGGTAAAATCAAAGATATATAAAACATTTTCAGGGCGCCAAAAAGCTGTCAAAACAGCTCAAAACATTTTACAGTGGAACTCCCCTGTTTTGGCACAGGCATTAGCTTCCTAGACTATTATACTAACTAATCCAGCGCCGCTGTCACCCTGCTTCTGGGCCTGCTCATTACCCTCATACACCTTCACTGCTTTCCTCTATCGTTATTGGATAAAGTTTGACTTTACCACACCCACCCTCTCTGCCAGTGTCTGTGATTGCTTGTCATAAACAGTACATTACTGGGTCCCAAAGAGCAGTGTAAAAATAAATAATGAAAAAAATTGGCATAGGTCTCCCTAATTTTGACACCAGTTAAGATAAAGTACACAGCTGGGATTGGTATTCTCACCCTCGGAAGGCACATCGTTATTGCCCCCCTATGATAAGAATAGCAGCCCGCAGTCGCCCCAGATTTGCCACATTTGTTAGTAGTGCCAATTCCAGGCACTTTACTTGACTCTTCCCAATGCCATGGTACAATGGCAATTGGGGTAATAGAATAGCTCTCTGGCTCTGCTACATTGCGGTGAGCTAACGCACTTGCCAAAAACTGGCTGAGTCTCGGCAAATCTCACATCGACATCACCCAACATGACCACCCACTCCCTGGACAGGAGCATGCAGCTCTATAGAAATACATGCAGCTGCATGCTCCTCTCTGGAGAGCAGGCGACCATGTTGGATGATACCAATGTGAGACTCGCTGAGATTTGGCTAGTCTGTCACAAGTGGGACTGCAGACAATAAGAATATTTATTAATTTATATAGCGCTATCAATGTCCGCTGGCAGCTCTCTCACAGCAGATCTCTTACACTGACGGCCGGTTGTGTGAACGGTGACATCAGAGAGTTCACCTAAGGTCACAGCTGATGTACTTTGTGAACCGCACCAGCTGTGATCTCAGATGAACTCTCTGATGTCACTGATCTTAAAGCCATGGCTCTTGATGCAGTCAGTGTGAGTGCTGCTTGCAATGAGCGGTCACTGTAATCTAACCGGCCATCGCAATGTAGCTGACGTGAGAAGCTTTCAGCGACATAATTGTGGAATACCATGTGACGGTATGTTTGGGGTTAATAAATGGATAGATGAGCGTGTCTGCACATTTTATTTCAAATAAAAGATTTTCTCTATGTGTGTTTTTTAACTCACCATTTTTGGTAATGCAGGAGTCTTATGAAAATCACTAATCCAGAGATTAATGACAGCTGTCCATTCTCATCTGTCATTATCCTGTTCTATTACGCCTTTTGCAAATTCAGCAGGAAGAGTCAGGGCAAAGTGCCAAAACTGGCGCATCTAATGGAGGCACCTGTTTTGGGGCGGCTGTGGCCTGCTTTTTTTGGGCTGGGGAGTGACAAAAACTGGGCCCTTCCTATCCTGAGAATACCAGAGCCCAGCTGTCATCTTTACCTTGACTGGTTATCCGAAATGGGGGAAAGCCTATGCCATTTTTTTTTCTAAATAATTTATTTATTTATAAATAAATAATTTAAAAAAATAGTATTGGGTGACCTTTGTTTTGCAATAATAATTTTATTCTATTCAACAGGTTCTATTGGTATATGGTCCATTAAAATGCAAGCTAGCATGAAACAGCTGTCATCCTCGTAAGATGTCAGCTTTTCCATGTATCCACCTGCAATGTTTATAAAAAAATTTGAATAAAGGAGTTTTTATGCAACAGTGAGTGCTGCCAACATTTTTCTTTTATTTTGCATGAATTTGAAGCAGCCTGCAGCTGCTAGGCAAGTGCACCCACTGAGTTTCTTTTTTGCCACCTGTTTCTCCCTATCCTGCAGCCAATTTGGATCCCTGTGTTATTCTTGGTGCCAAGAGCTGATTCCATTTTTAGAATATTTGATGGGTGCCTACTCCTGAGAGCAATTTTAGAATCTCTCCATTTATTTAATGGGATTCAGATCTGGACTCTTTGTTGATCACTTTAGAACTCTGCAGTACTTTGTTTCCATTCATTTGTCGGGGCTTCTTGAAGTATGTTTGGGGTCATTGTAATGTTTGAAGACCTATGACCTGGGTACTACATTGCAGCCAAAATCCTTTCACAGGTCTGCAAAAAAATGTTTTTCGAGAGCTGTTTCGGTTATTCCACGTAATCTTTATTTTTTTTAGTGCGCTGAATCCGAAAATGACCTCCGTTTTGTCATAGGACATCACGTTTTCTGACAATTTAAGTAACTATGTTAAATAAGACAATACCTCAAAATAAATGAAAATAGACTCATAAAATTAATTTTTTATTACAAATGTTTCATGAAAATCATTTTTTTAACTGCAATGAGCTCACTAACACACACTAAAATCGATTCTTCCCTGTGAGGCTTCTCTTGGTACATTTACGCTTGTGAGTAGCATCTGTAATGTCTCTCTGAAGTGTCCAACAGTAGTCTGCCATCATTGTAATGCTCCATCTTCCCTGGTATCTTCTTTCTTTCTCTTTATTGTTTTGGTAGAATCGTCACCTTGCTCTTCACTCACAGCTCCCTCATTTTCAAGAAAGTTGTCAAGGTGGGAATGGAGGAAATGCACTTTCAAGCTCATCAGGCAACCTAAAGCTTGAAATGCTTCCAGCATTGGTCCGATCATTTGTTTATAGTCAGGGTCTTTGTTATTGCCTAAACATTTCTCTACAACCTCTTTAAATGCAATCCACCCTTCTTTTTGAGGATGCATCATGGTGTTGATAAACTCTTGATCAGCTATAAGCCTTCTAATGTCTGGTCCGACAAACACACCTTCCTTCAATTTTGTCTCCGAGAGGCCTGGAAACTTGGCGACCAAGTATTTGAAGCATTCTCCATCTTTTGGAAGTGATTTTACGAATCGCTTCATCAGTCCCAATGTGATGTGGAGAGGTGGTAGAAGAACTTTATGGGGAGGAACCAAAGTTTCTTGGAGGACATTTTTTTCACCAACTGTGAGCACCCTCAGCTGCCAATTCTTCTTGGTCCAGTGATTTTGTCGGTCTCGACTGTCCCATAGACACAGAAAGCAAGGGTATTTGGTACACCCAGCTTGTTACCCAAGCAGCATGTACAAGACTTTCAAATCCCCGCACACTTGCCAACCGTGGTCTTCATATTTAAATTTACGAAGAACCAATTCCAAGTTCTCGTAGGTTTTCTTGAGGTGTACGGAATGACCTACAGAGATGGAAGCATAAAAACCGCTGTTGTGGAGTAAATCTGCTTTGAGACTTCTTTTTGAAGAATCTATAAAAAGACGCCATTGCGCTGAATCATATTGGATTTTGAATTGACCCATCAAACCTTCAACATCGATGCAATAAACCAACTGATCTTCATGGGCAAAGTAAGGAACGAACTCGTCTTCACGATGTCTTCAACCATGAAAAAGACACTCCTGGCAACAATAAATTCTTGCTTTTGAGCCTTGAGCCGAGTAACTCAGCGGCATCTTTGGGAAGCTTCAAGTCTCTTACCAAATCATTCATCTCCTCCTGGGCAAACAATTTTGGTCTTGTATCATCTTCAAAGTCAGAACTTGATTCATCATCTGGTTCAAGTATGACTCCATCTTCATCAGAGCTAGTTATCTCTTCCAAGGTAGCAGGGGCTTTGGGTACTGGTATATCTGTGCCATGGAGGATGGGACGAATTGCTGAGTGAATATTGGGGTATAAAAGGAATGCTTCCATTTTGAATTATACACTTTCACATCGCATGAACAAAAGGAACAATCGTCACTATGATTCTATTGCTCTCGCCATACCATAGAAATCACTTAACAGAAAGCTTTTTTTTTAACTCTTGAACCAAATTCGGAGGTCCTCAACACACCGTTTGCACACTTTATGAGGCGCCCAAGCTTTATCTTGATCTCCAAGCTGTAGTCCGAAATATGCGAAGTATACTCACTGTACACCACAAATGTAACAGAAACTGTCAGGCGAATTAATACACTTCCGCTGAGCCATAATGCTAATTTTGGGAAACACGGTTGAACATGACTAGCTAACACGACCTGAGATTAAAAAGTGTGAACAGGCGAGAACCAAGATAAAACAATTGAAACACGCCTGGGCATGTCAGAGCCCGCTCGTTCAGCTTGCAACATGTTGATGCTGGTTTCATTAACTCACTCTGAAAGTTCTTTTCTTTGAAAGTTATATTTTTTGGGCATTGTATATCTTCAATGCATTGATGTGAATTAATTAATAGTAATTTTGACTTTCAAAACCCTAAGATAAAAAAAATACCAAAAGTTGAGAAAAATGTACTAAATTTGAAGAGAATTTTGCATTTTGTGACAAATCCTGACGTCCAGGATTTTTTTCAATATTAGATTAGATGGAAATTAGATGAAAATAACAGCTTTTTAGTCGCAGACCTGTGTAATCTTCAAATTTCATGAAAACTTGCACACAGTCAAAGCACTCAATGCCATAGAAAGCAAACAACCACAAAACATCTTTTAATCTCCACAATATTTGACTGTAGGTACTATGTTATTTCCTTTGTAGGCATAATTCCCTTTTCAGAAAACAGTAGAATGATGTGGTATACCAAAATGCTCAATATTGGTCTCATCTGTCCGCAAGACACTTTCCCAGAAGGATTTTGGATTGCTTCCACATATTTTGGCAAACTGCAGTCTTGCTATTTTAAGTCTCTCAGTCAGCAGTAGGGTCCTCCTGTGTATCCAGCCGTAGAGTTTCATTTCATTCAAATGTCACCATTAATGCACCCTTAGCCTGAAGGACAGCTTGAATCTCTTTGGTGCGTGAATGGGGTTGCTTATCCAGCATCCCGGCTATCATGCGTTTCAACCTTTCATCAATTTTTCTTTGACGTCTTTATCTAGGCGGATTAGTTACAGTGCCATGGGTTGAAAAATTCTTGACTATCGTTGTCCTTTGTGGAAAAATGAACATCTGGATCTCTGGAGGTGGACTTTTAAAAGGGTTGTCCAGGCTTTTTGGATAATTTCTATGTGTATCCAGGCCGCAAAATGTTGACAGTTTCTAATATACATCCTTTCAACATTTTGCATTGTCACCCAGATATCACTTATTTGCATCTGCCAGGGAACGACCAGGGGGCGTGTTTGTGTTGGAGCCTGCATGTAAATGCAGAACTGGATATTATGCCCAGAGTCCTACAAACACGCCCCCTCAGTTTTCAGTATGCTCGGCCACCACCTAGGATCCTATAGGCCCGCCCCGATCCCTAATGTGACCACCCACCCCCATTGCACATAGAGGTGCCCTGCTCCACTGGCACAAATGTGCAGCTGTGAAGGAGATTGTGTAAGTGCAGGAGGGGACTGCTGAATGATTAGCAATATAGTGTGTACTCACCAAGTCCTCTTTGGTCGTGCTGTCAGTGGAGCCGAGAACATCAGCTGTCAGTTCTCTATGCCCCGCTCTGTGTCCCAGCTCTCTGTGCATAGACATAACCAGCACTACTGCACAGAGAGCCGGTCCTGTCTATACCGCAGCTGCCAGCTCGCTATGCCCTGCTCTGTGTCTCGGCATTCTGTGCATGAACATGACCGGCTCCACTTCACAGAGAGCCGGTCTTGTCCATACCATAGCTGCCGGCTCTCTATGCCCTGCTCTGTGTCTCAGCGTTCTGTGCATAAACATGACCGGCTCCACTGCAGAGAGAGCTGATCCTGTCTATACCACAGCTGCCGGCTCTCTATGCCCCTGGTCTGTGCTGTGGAGCTGATGCTTCTCCTCTCTGTATCCCTGCAGCACAGAGCGGGTTATAGAGAGCAGGCAGCTGCGGTATAGACAGGACCGGCTCCAAGGAATAGAGAGCTGGCAGCTGCAGTATAGACAGGACCGGCTCTCTGTGCAGTGGAGCCAGCAGCTGCGGTATAGAAAGGACTGACTCTCTGTGCAGTGGAGCTGGCAGCTGCGGTATAGATGAGATCGGCTCTCTATGCAGTGGAGCCGGTCCTGTCTATGTACACAGAGCCAGCAGCTGTGGTCCTGGGCTCCACCACATAGCGCAGCCAAAAATGACCAGGTGAGTGTACACACTATACTACTTTGCATTCAGTGGTCCCCTTCTGCACTGACACAATCTACTTCACACAGCTGCGGATTTGTGCAAGTGGAACACGGTACCATTGTGTGCAATGGGGGTGGGTGATCACATTAGGAGTTGGGGCGGGCCTGTGGCAGTCTCTGGGTGGCCGGACATACTGTAAACTAGGGGAGGGGGTATGTTTGGAGGAGTCTGGGCATAAGCAACCAGTTCTATATTTACATGCAGGCTCCAAAACAAAAACGTCCTGTGGTCGTTCTCTGGCAGACACAAAATGGTGATATCTCGGTGACAATGAAAAATGTTGACAGGATGTATATTACAAACTGTCAACATTTTAGAGCCTGGATACAAACAGAAATTATCCAAAAACCCGGACAACCCCTTTAACTTTGAAATTGTTTCAAAGTCAATAAGAAAAAAAAGCCAGCTCATCCAGCGAGTGCAGTCTGGATATCTCTGCCACTTCTATGTATCCACTCGATCCAGATGGAGGCACATCTTTCTCCAAAGAAAAACAGCACAAATGGATATGGTCTGAGTACCTGCCCCTGTGTGAGTCAGCTTTGGCGTCACAGAGAAGAGGCCCTTGCTGCAACCGGGACCCAAGAGAGGTCTCACTTCTCACCTATGAGGGAGACAAGGCCTTCTGGAGTACCGCGTTCCAGGACTTGAGAGTTCAGATCATTGAGACTGTGGAGTGGAATGTTAGGCATTGGAGCACCGATACTGCCCTAGAGCTGTCCCATAGGGATATGCGCAGAGGAACCAGGGACCAAGAGCTGAACTCAGGAACAAGAGACCAGGCCATGGTTGAGAACTCGGTGAACAGTGAGGACCCACCTGCAGAGCCATCACCCTTCGCCTGCGCTGAAGTCGGGGCATCCAGGCCTCGCGAAAACCCAGATAACCCCGAGGTCCTAGCTGGTGTCGAGGAGGAGAAAGCCATTGCTGAACCCGAAAGCCCAGAGGAGGAACTTGCTGAGCCGGAGGTCCCCGAGGAACCCGAGCGCGAGTCCGGCATGGTCGTTGAGGCCATCCAGGATGAATCCACCAACCAGTAGAGCTCCAAGGAGGAGTATCAACCGGACAACAGCAGCGAGGAAGTCGGGGCATTTGGGCCCCGCACAGCGTGGTGGAGTGACCATCAGAACCAGTCAGGAGCTGTGGCCAGCCAAGCAGCTACCAGCGGAGGTCAGAGGCAGACCCCCGGTCCCGTCTATACCCTGCCGGATTACCCGTACGAACAATACCTGGCCAGACAAGTGATGGTGCAGCGTCGTCGGGAGGAGTGGTGGGCCAGGGAGTTGGAAAACCTACAGGCCTGAGCCAAAGCCCGCCGCCAGCCACCGGTGCCTTCGGATGAGAGAAGAGAAGATACTGTGACCAGTTGTAATCTAAAAAGCGGGTGAAATTTGTCTGGGAAAAGGGTCTTTTTGAGGAGGTTTTCGTAGGACACAGGGATGTGGAGCCTCACCTCCCTAGGGACCACCCGGACCGGGACCTTTACCGAAAAGACCGGATCAGCTATGAGAGACGTGCAGGGCCTCATGGATGGTATGCCCTGCGTGTACATAAGCTGTAGAGACTAAGACTCTCAAAGTACCGCTCCTGTACATAATGTTTTTCCTTGTTAAAAAGTACTCATAAACAGTAATGAGAACTTTTGTTTGAGTCTGAACTGAGATTAAGCCAGAGACTCTATGTGTGCCTTGAAGCAGCCCAGCGGTGATAAAGGGACGCTGTGTGAAGTTCAAGGGCAGTTACTGCTGGGTCTGCAAATGAGTACCGATCCCGTTGGGCCGTTAATGCTTTCAAAATGTTTGCAATGTTCTAAGATAAAGAGCCTCCCAAAAAGGGAACAACAGCACTGCATATTTGTGTAAATACAAATGTTATCATGCTATTGGTCATATGAAAATATAAAAATTGCCTCTTTACCGGTAAAGGGTAGAGACACTTGCGGACAAGTGTATTTCACCATGGGGGAATGTGGCGCCCCACTGGTCAGTGCGCCACTAAGGGGTACGGCACCCAGACCAGCGTGTGTGGTATCCCTGTGGGCAGTGAATGAGAGATTGATATGTGGCTTTTACCCTACATCCACACACATTTAGCTCAGGAGACCAATTGGTTCAACTTGTTATCAAGGTAACCGGTCCCAGAGGGGAGGTTATAAGAGTGGTAGTGGAAGGCAGGAAGAGAGAGAACGAAAAGAGAGAGGAAGAGCAGAGTCGAGGAGGACCCTTCAGGGGACGTACATGGAGGGCACCCAGAAAGAGTGATGAACCAGACGAGGAAAGGGGAACCTGAGGGTGTAAACTGACACCCGGTATCAGACTGTCCACGTACCAGTCTGGGAGGATCCCGGTCCAAAGCGCAGAGAACCAGCTGCGGGAGCGGTACAGGCAAGTTCAACTCTTAGCCGCTCACACTGGTTGGACCCAGGAGACTTCAGCCTCTGGGTCACCTGCAAAACAACTACATTAAGAGCCAGGACTCGCATAAAGCCCCAGGGGTAGAGGCAATCCAAAGAGGGTTCTTACCTGAGTTTAACACTGCAGGAGAAGTAAAGGAGGCCAGGCCAGGTTTCAAGCCAGCCAGTGCTTCAAAGACAGAAAGGACAGAGCAAAGCTAAAAGGGACACTCTCAAAAACCACATAGTGACACCACATTCATTGATCACTATCCAGGCCAGCTACCCGTGACTGTGTGACTGTGTACCTGTGAGAACTGCTTTTAGCGAGTGACCAGTAAATACCCGTACAGAGAGGAGAAAGTCTCTTGTGTGTTATTACTGTTTATCTACAGGGCTGCTACTACGACAACCAGGACAGCAGCATCACTGCCCTTGGAATTCAGTTCCTCCTGCAGGGAGCAAGACCAACTGGCTGCAATAACATCATCCCCAGAGGTCTGAGCAGCGCTGGTGTCATCATCAGGATCTGCAGATGGCGTCACGAACAATACGTTTTATTATTTTACTTTCCACACATTTTAGCAACCACCAGGGCCACAGACTCGGGCACCGACCAAGTGTGACATTACTCCAAATCCACGTCCGAGATCTGAGTACCTGCCCCTGGGTGAGTCACATCTAAGGACGCACATCCAGCTGAATGTAAAGCAGTGCAGAGATCGACCTTCTCTCTGCCCTGCAATACACAGTGCTGACCAATCAGAAGCTGGCAGCTGACATCAGTGTGCCCTGGCTGTGCTTGTCTAATGAAAAGGAAACTGTGCTGCATGGGAGCGAAGGAAGGCAAGGAGAATTGTTTATTTTTTTTTATGTGTTCAACAAGAATAAGTAACATTATTATTAGAAGGGGCTCAGGATTGGGGACATTTTACTATGAAGGTGATAAAGATGTCAAACATTTTACCATGAGTGGGACTAGCATGGGGTACATTTTTCCATGAAGGGGCCCTAGATTTAGCAAAAAGGAGTCTAGGATGGGGGACACAATGATATCAATGCAATATAAAATATTATCCCTACTGGTAAAGAGGACTTTAGGCTCTAAGTTACTAAAAACCACGTTTTGGGAAAACTGGTTCTTTAAAAACATTAATGATTTTTATATTGCTCCAGGATGAAATAACGCCACTGGCTCTTTTGCTTTTTCACAGTCTCTGCATCTCTGAGGGCCACGTCACACTAGGTGACGTCGCCGGAGATGTCTGCAGCGACGGACGGGATCGCGCACGCTTTTGGCGCCCCGCCAGCGTCGCTGTCCCCAGTTTACATGGGGTGACACATCCGGCAATGCACTGGCGATCTGACAGGCGGCATCGCAGCAGGGGTGTCTAAAAACCCCAGCGGCGATACAGTACAATGGGAGCCTATGGCTCCCATTGCCTGTCAGATCACTGTCAGCCATTTACATGGGGTGATGTGTACACATCTCCCCAGAGTGGCCGCCTGGTTTCACAGCGCTGCTGTGAAACCAGGCAACCAGGCAACCACTCAAATGCGTCGCCCTCGCCTATTTACATTGGGCGACGCATTGGCGATGTCGGCGCGATAGGCCATGCCCCAGTGTCGCCTAAATAATTGCCGCTGACATCGCCAGGTGTGACGTGGCCCTGAGGCTTTAGAATTCTGAAGGGGTTATCATCAAATCAACACAGAATGACAACAGTATGAGACACCTGTTTGCCCGTTCCTTTTAAATGCACCAGAAGGTATGTGGACTATGTGTGTACAATAAGATTAGCCACATATGAGGAACAATAACATATTTGGACAACCTATTGTCCGGATAGGTAAATGATATCAGAATTGTGTCAGTCTAACATCCCTGCCAATTAGCTTTTATGCAAATTTGCACTTCAGTAAGTGTGGCACCCCATGGGTTAATGTGCCACAGTAACATCACACGGGTTCCCTCCCCACAATACACTGACCTACACTAGCACCTCTGGGCCAGGAGGGGGAGCACAACCTGCTCTCTTAAATACTCCAGCTCAGAGGAAGTAGTGAGTTTCAGTTCCTGGGAGAACTGAGAGAGGCTGTAGTGTCAAAGAAGCTGTGCCAAGCTTCTCTACAGTCTGCTCACTGATTCCAGGCCTAGCTAGGGTCTGAGGAGAGGAGAACTAAAAGACAGAGGAACACATCTGGGAGCTTGAGTGCCACCATCACTCGTCCCAGAGGAGCGCACAGAACGGACACCGGATCCGACACTGTGACTGACACACACAGCACAGTGAATCCAGAAGTAGTGGAGTCTCTAGACCACCACAGTACCAGAGCAAAGCAACACGGCGGGGTCAGTACAACACAGAAGACTCAAGTTGCCTAGCCAAGAGGTACCAGCAGAGAAAGAGAGAGTGAGACAATGCCAGCAGCTCAGCTAGAGGCAGCAGCAAGGACACACACACACAGCGCTGCACGAGGAAGCTGAGAACCGGCCAGGGTGGGAGAAACCCTGCCCCAATACAGACTCCGTGGACTATAATCTGCAACAACATTAAAGCTTTGGAAACTACAAAACGTGTTCCTTAACCTGTCTCCACTATCATCCCCTACTATTACATCCACAATAGACTATACCAACCACTGCCCTGGGGATCTTGCCTCTACCTACGTAGAGCAGTACCATCTAAGCTGCCTAACATCACCCCGGAGGTTCTGCAGCAGCGGTGGTCCCCCATACTGACCACACACCGTGGGTTGCATCACGATAAACCCTATCCCCTGTACATACACCCTTATTACTGCCAGGGCCCGGGACATGGTCCGGACCAGGACCACCCGTGACATCCCCAGTAGCAGACCCGGTCCGGTACCGAGTACCCCCGTCCCAGTGGGCTCGACATAAGGAAGTCTTCTGTCTTCTCATGGTTGCAGGAAATCTCCTCTCCATGAGGTAGATAGCAAGTTCCCAGACCCCAATTAGCTTTTTATAAATTCTTGCAGTGTCCAGATGTAAACAGTCAAAGGATCTAATGATCCCCTGTAGGGTATGTGAAAAACAAACATGAGGTGCCAATCTCAGCGCAGTACTACTATGACTTTCAACTGCTTTTTACAAGAAATTTTTATGCACTCACCTATTGGAGTAAAAGGTTCGAGGTCTCTAGAAGTCGCCTCATCACAAGGGTGCATGCTCACGGTCAGTATACGCAGCGTTATGGATGCATGGTCTTGCTGCTGCGTCCAAAATACTGCGTAGTACAGTATAAGCATAGTGGATGGATCCCATCCTCACTATGCTTAACCCGCCCGCAGCGTGTTTGTAGCTGTGGTGCGGGTTGCCGGCAGTCCGCTCCTCCTCCGCATGTTCATTTCATGCTGCGGAGTCGGAAGCGGCGGCCATTAGGTGACTGCAGGGAGAAGCCGCCCTGAACCCGCCGCACACGGTGAGTACAGGGCGGCTGCAATTTCCCTGTGGCCACCCACGGCTTCACTCAGGACCGGAGGAGCTGCGTCCAACACGCAGCTCCTCCTGACCGTGAGCACATACCCTAAGTCGGCTCAAGCTTCGAAGGTTTGTCTGGATCTGCTGCTTGCTAGGAGCTATTATGCTCGTCATTGATTTCCCCTTCTAAACATTATACCTGTTTCCTCAAGGAGGCATTTTCCTAAAATTGGATCTCATTTTAAAATGTACCAATACTTTTCAAAATAGTAATCCAGTATCTGGTATACTATTGTGAAAAGGTATTGGTACATTTTAGGCGGCCGTCACATGGTTCAATATTGCGAACGATATTGTTTAAGCGATCTGCTTTTTGATCGCTTAAGCGATATCGTTTGTGCATCGCTGCGTGCAATCAAGCGATTCTACAATGTAAAATCGCTTGATCGTGACATCGCAGATATGAGAGCCGGAGCTCATATCAAGCGATAAACGCTTGCTCAATCTGCTTCATCGTGGTGTGTGACACCACGATGAACGATCTCCCAGCGGCACAGCCTATGCTGGGAGATGGTATCTATGGTAAACGTCGGGTTACTAAGCGCTGCGCGGCGCCTAGTAACCCGATGTGTACCATAGTTACCAGCGATCTCGCTGCTCCACATCGCTGGTGAGTCCGTCTGTGTGACAGCTCACCAGCGATGTGAGCGATATTGTTATCGATCGCGCGTGCACGTGATCGCTTACAATATCACTCACGATATAGATACGTGTGACGGCCGCCTTATAACGAGATCCAATTTTAGGAAAATGCCTCCACGAGGAACCAGGTATAAAGGCCCAGTTACACACACAGAAAATTGTGCAGAGATTGTTTACAGATCTCTGGTTGCAGTGAAATCATGGACACATTGTTACATTTGTACACAGCCACAAAATAGAACAATGTGTCCATGATTTCACTGCAACCAGAGATCTACGAACAATCTCTGCACAATTATCTGTGTGTGTAACTGGGCCTTAATAGAAAACAATAAGAAATGTGTAAAGAATGTAAAAAATGGGGAAAATGAAGACAAAGAAACAGGAGCATATAGATGTGGTTCAAAGAAATGCCACACTTGTGGAATCTTGAATCATGGTGCAAAATTTGTTGAAATCACAAGCACAGGTGAAAGGATCAGAATAAAGCCGAGGCTAATTTGTGATAGTGATCACATAATCTACGTATAAATTGCAGTTGTGGGCTACAATATGTAGAACACACGACTCAAACTTTGCGTGCTCGAATGAGCTGACATAGCAATAAGGCGAAAAATGGGTTTTTGAAACATAGCCTGTCCAGGCACCTATTGCTGAAACATGGGAAAAAAAATAATGTGACTGAAATCCCTTTGGAATAAATACCTGTTAAAACCATTAATAGGATTTCCATGCCAAATTGTAAAAAAACACACTGGATCTCAATGGCTTTAATGACATTGTGGAAAAAATTTAATATGTTTTTATATGAAAAGTTTTTTTTGCTAACTAATAACTGCATCTTTTTAGAAATTTTTTTTTAAAAGATTTTTGTATATTTTTTTAAAAGGATTTTTTAGGAATGATTGAGAAAATAATTATGATTGAATGTTGTATTTTTTTTTTTCATTTCTGTCTCTTTTCTTATACATATACTAGCTGTGAGCCCGATTCTAAAGAATCAGGAGTCTAGAATCTGTATATAATTTTTTTAAGAGTTTTAAATAATAGACTTAAACACCAGATATATGACTAAGTAGGCGATGTAGGCAAAACTGTGAGGGTAGCAATATAGTGAAGGTGTAGAAAGAGTTAATGTCCGACTAACAGGACTATAACAGAGTAGGAACTTATAATGATATCAAAAATGTTATTGAAGGAGTTAATGTCCCACAGGCACTCCCACAACAGACTCAGCGCTGTAAATTATATCCAAAATGGTGTTCAAGGGGTTAATGTAGCAGTGGCAGTAGTTATAAACACTACCAAATATGCAGTTAATGCTGAACTGGTATATAATGGGTTAATTTCGCAGTGTCATTACAACTATACACTGTTTAATAGTAATAACAACAATACTGGAATATAAGGGGTTAATGTTCCTATTGGCAGTAGTAAGAGAGACTACAAAGTATGGAGTTAAGGCAGAAATGGTATGTAAGGGGTTAACTTCGCAGTGGCAGTACAACTACACACTGTGTTATAGAAATTACAGATAAAACGGAATGTAAGGGGTTAATGTTGCTACTGTCATGAGTACAATGAGAGAAGCGCCTCACTTCCCATTGAGATACATTGAGGTATTTGAGTTTCTAATTTAGCGCTGTAAGTGAAGCGCGAAGCTCATTGGTCGGTGTGTGCTGGCGCCGACCAATGAGCTTCGCACCTCACTTACAGCGGTAAATTTGAAACTCAAAGTCCTCCATGTATCTGAATAGAAAGTGAGGCGCGAAGCTCATTGGTCGCTGTGTGCTGGCGCCGACCAATGAGCTTCGCACCTCACTTACAGCGGTAAATGTGAAACTCAAAGTCCTCCATGTATCTCAAAAGGAAGTGAGGCGCGAAGCTCATTGGTCGCTGTGTGCTGGCGCCAACCAATGAGCTTCGCGCCTCACTTACAGCGGTAAATTTGAAACTCAAAGTCCTCCATGTATCTCAATAGGAAGTGAGGCGCAAAGCTCATTGGTCGCTGTGTGCTGGCGCCGACCAATGAGCTTCGCGCCTCACTTACAGCGGTAAATTTGAAACTCAAAGTCCTCCATGTATCTCAATAGGAAGTGAGGCGCAAAGCTCATTGGTCGCTGTGTGCTGGCGCCGACCAATGAGCTTCGCGCCTCACTTACAGCGGTAAATTTGAAACTCAAAGTCCTCCATGTATCTCAATAGGAAGTGAGGCGCGAAGCTCATTGGTCGCTGTGTGCTTTCGCCGACCAATGAGCATAGCGCCTCACTTACAGCGGTAAATTTGAAACTCAAAGTCCTCCATGTATCTCAATGGGAAGTGAGGCGCTATTCTCATTGGTTGCTGTGTGCTGGCGCCAACCAATGAGCTTCGCGCCTCACTTACAGCGGTAAATTTGAAGCTCAAAGTCCTCCATGTATCTCAATAGGAAGTGAGGCGCGAAGCTTATTGGTCGCTGTGTGCTGGCGCCGACCAATGAGCTTCGCGCCTCACTTACAGCGGTAAATTTGAAACTCAAAGTCCTCCATGTATCTCAATAGGAAGTGAGGCGCTATGCTCATTGGTCGCTGTGTGCTGGCGCCGACCAATGAGCATAGCGCCTCACTTAGAGTATGTGTAAATTTGAAACTCAAAGTTCTCCATGTATCTGAATAGGAAGTGAGGCGCTATGCTCATTGGTCGGCGCCAGCACACAGCGACCAATGAGCAAAGCGCCTCACTTCCTATTGAGATACATGGAGGACTTTGAGTTTCAAATATACCGCTGTAAGTGAGGCGCGAAGCTCATTGGTCGGCGCCAGCACACAGCGACCAATAAGCTTCGCGCCTCACTTCCTATTGAGATACATGGAGGCGCCGACCAATATGCTTCGCGCCTCACTTACAGCGGTAAATTTGAAACTCAAAGTCCTCCATGTATCTGAATGGGAAGTGAGGCGCTATGCTCATTGGTCGGCGCCAGCACACAGCGACCAATGAGCAAAGCGCCTCACTTACAGCGGTAAATTTGAAACTCAAAGTCTTCCATGTATCTGAATGTTAAGTGAGGCGCTATGCTCATTGGTTGGCGCCAGCACACAGCGACCAATGAGCATAGCGCCTCACTTACAGCGGTAAATGTGAAACTCAAAGTCCTTCATGTATCTGAATGGGAAGTGAGGCGCTATGCTCATTGGTCGGCGCCAGCACACAGCGACCAATGAGCATAGCGCCTCACTTACAGCGGTAAATTTGAAACTCAAAATCCTCCATGTATCTGAATGGGAAGTGAGGCGCTATGCTCATTGGTCGGCGCCAGCACACAGCGACCAATGAGCATAGCGCCTCACTTACAGCGGTAAATTTGAAACTCAAAGTCCTCCATGTATCTGAATGGGAAGTGAGGCGCTATGCTCATTGGTCGGCGCCAGCACACAGCGACCAATGAGCATAGCGCCTCACTTACAGCGGTAAATTTGAAACTCAAAGTCCTCCATGTATCTGAATGAAGTGAGGCGCTATGCTCATTGGTCGGCGCCAGCACACAGCGACCAATGAGCATAGCGCCTCACTTACAGCGGTAAATGTGAAAGTCAAAGTCCTCCATGTATCTGAATGGGAAGTGAGGCGCTATGCTTATTGGTCGGCGCCAGCACACAGCGACCAATGAGCATAGCGCCTCACTTACAGCGGTAAATTTGAAACTCAAAGTCCTCCATGTATCTGAATGGGAAGTGAGGCGCTATGCTCATTGGTCGCTGTGTGCTGGCGCCGACATAGCGGTCTTTAGAGCTGTGCATGGCCAGGCCCTTGGTTCTATTTTCGGCCACGGCGCTTGGCTCTCGTCGGTCGTC
Source organism: Allobates femoralis (assembly GCA_033576535.1). Classification (NCBI taxonomy): domain Eukaryota; kingdom Metazoa; phylum Chordata; class Amphibia; order Anura; family Aromobatidae; genus Allobates; species Allobates femoralis. The sequence continues at coordinate 344,557,363 of JARQOC010000002.1, read as the reverse complement.
GACGGGGCGGGAGACTCGCAATGGCCGCTGCGCGGCCATTGCTCGCGCCCCTGCAACGGCTCGCAATGCCAGCTGCACGGGCAAGGCTTTACTGGTCGCGTGGGCGCCGTGCGCCCACGGCCACAACGGTGGAAGTAGCGCCGAAACTTACGGAATTGCGTTAGGGGAATTATATATTAGATAAAAAACATAGTGAGACTAATTGGATAGGTGTGGTTAAATCCTCACCCTTATTTGAATGCTCAGTGGGGGGTAACAACTTCTGCTATAAATAAAGTGAATTTTAGTTTTACAGTAGATACCTGAAGAAGGAGGTCGTTTCCACCAAAACGCGTAGTATCTGTAATTTTTTGTAATTTCATGTTTGTTCCATAAATTTTATTTGTGGATAAGAAGTTCCGATAATCAGTATTACGGGGAGCGCGGCCGGTACAGAATTGGATGGTTTCCTTCACACTAGATTTAAACAGTGAATGGAGCTGGATCAGTCTGGCTTCAGTTCAATGTATAGTGACTATTTGCGTGAACTGAAGTTAAGCTGAAATTCACTTAAAAAGGATCTGAACTGCAGTACTCCGCAGCAGCAACTATGTGCTGTAATGGCTCTATTCACTGACTACATCCAGCAGGCACTGGAACTGAAAACAGCTGATCGCTAAAGGTATTAGGCGCCGTACCTGTACTGATCTGATATTATCCGATATATTTAACAATACATTACATTGGAAACAAGACAGCCTACATTTATAAGGGGTAAAGTTATTTCTTCAGTTCTTCCTTGCAAAATATTGGTAAAAATCTTGTGAGGTCTGTAAGTGCCGTAAGCTTATGTTATGAATTGTGAAACATGAAAATGACTGTTCTCTGATATCATCGCTTAAGAATGAAAGCTAATTACAGCTTTAAATTATTTCCCCATGGAACTAGCACAAGTTTTATTAATTAACTATAAATTATGCTGTATATATAGGAAAGAACATCCAGTCTAATCTAAAACATAGATTTTATAAAAAACCTATAATGCCAGCTTATCTCTTAGGATGAAGGAGCGCTTGTTATGTCACATACAGCATAGCTTCTCAGCATTACGGCACCTGCAGAGTATTGGAGTGAAATAATAAGCTCAACTATAATACTTCTGCATATTTCCTGATAAGATCATTTAAAAATGAAGCAAACGCCTGGAATAATACCATTTATTTCCTGGCAGCCTGGGGGTTTCTCAGCGTTTTAAATGAAGCATGTCTTCTATTAGAAGCCCAGAGAAACAAACTAATAGTCCGTTCAGGAAAATACATTTGTAATGTTCCTATAATTCTTATGATTCATTAAACAGAAATGTAAAGTGATGGTGTGTTTTAGAGTGGAAATCCTCTCAACATGTACATGCTGAGTTTCTCTTCCTGGGAAGGGGTAGGAAATGAAGAGTCTTGCAAAGTTGGGGTTGGGGTTCTAATTTGTAGAGACCCTGAAATGATGCCACTGCACAAACTTTGAATTATATAAAAGCAATTCTGTTAACGTTTATTTAACAATGACATGATATTCAAATACTATGAATGGTATGTAGTGTAGTAGAATACAAAAATGTACAGTGCAAAAGTATTCATCCACTTGACTTTTAACCTATTATGTTACCTCAAAACCGGTGTTTAAATAGAATTGTAAGCTGATTTGTGAGTGATACATCAGCAATAAATAGTCTAAGTTGGGAAAGTGAAGTGAGAAAAATATAGATAAAAAATTGATTTATGGGATAAAATAAATAAAAATTGCCATGTACGTATGTATTCACCCCTTTTCCCAGAAAGCCCCTACAAACCTCTGCTGCAAGTATGGCACCCCAGAGTCCGGTTGCCACAATGTCCTTTTCTCCCTCGGGGGGGTTGAGTCATGTTTGGAAGCAAGGTAGGATATCCACACAAGGTAACCCACTGCACACAACACCTTCCTGACTCCAAACCAGAAGGGGGAGCTCTAACTCAGGTTCAGAGGAGTCTCCCCTATAAATTCTGGCTGCAGGCAGGGTTAATCAGTGTAGTTCCTGGGAGTACTGTAAAGAGGACCTGTGGACTAGAGGAGTGCTAAGCTTGTCCCAGGTAGCGTTCCTAGGAGGCCTGTAGAAGACATCCTGTGGACTGGAGGAGTGTCAGGCTCATCCAAGGAGACTCACTAACCAGCGTGAGGGACCCATGAGCAAAGGTCTGAGGAGAGGGGTAGGCCTGGGGAGTTGAAACCGTCACTGGCTCACCCTAGAGCAGAGCGCCAGAACCGGACACTGGGGTCTGAGGTTGCAGGAGTGCTCTAGGCCCAGCAACCAAAACCGGAGACCAGAGAGCAGGAGATTCGAAGTCTCCTGGCCAACACAGCACTTGGGGCACAGCAGCATAGAAGAGCCTAGGACAGTGTTCACAGAAGAGACACCCGGGGAGGGCTCGAGCTGCCTATGATACTAGTGCAGGACTGTCTAGCAGTAAAAGACGTTTGCAGCTTAGCTACAGGCAGCAAGGTCCAACAGGAAGAGGTGCAGCAAGGAGGCCTCAGAACCAGCCGGGTGAGGAGAACCCTACCATGCTTCCAAGCTAGCCGGATTCCTGTCGTCAACTGTGGACTGTACCCTGAAGTTTGCCACTATAGTAAATGTAAAGGAGACCAACCTGCATGTCTGTCAGTTAGTCAGCACCCCAACGGTTTACCATCGCCATAGACTGTTACGGTTGCCCTAGAGAACCACTCCACCTGTGGGGAGCGATAACATCTCAACTGACCATCCATCATCCCCGGAGGTTCTACACTGCATCGCGAGCTCAATAGCCGTATTCCACAGGTGGCGTCACAACATCTATCCCCTAAATCCTATCCCCAAAACACCTTTGTTTTTGAAAGCCAGTCCCCAGGGTCACAGAAGCTGGGTTTAAACACCTGTGACTCCCTCAGACATGCTCCAAAGCCCAGTTCCGAGTACCCCAATGGTTTACCATCGCCATAGACTGTTACGGTTGCCCTAGAGAACCACTCCACCTGTGGGAAGCGATAACATCTCAACTGACCATCCATCATCCCCAGAGGTCTTACACTGCATCGCCAGCCCAATAGCCGTATTCCACAGGTGGCATCACGACATCTATCCCCTAAATCCTATCCCCAAAACACCTTTGTTTTTGAAAGCCAGTCCCCAGGGTCACAGAAGCTGGGTTTAAACACCTGTGACTCCCTCAGACATGCTCCAAATCCCAGTTCCGAGTACCCTACGGCCCTGTGGTGAGACACAAGCAATTAGCTTCAAAGGTAACATGCTTAGTGAATGCACACTTGTGTGCAATCTAAGTGTCACATGGTATGTCAGTATATACACACCTTTTCTGAAAGGCCACAGAGACTACAACACCATTAAGCAAGAAACACAACTAACCAAATAACACCATGAAGCCAAGGAGATTTCCAAACAAGTCATAGACAAAGTTGTTGAGACATACAATTCATGATTGGGTTTTAAAAAAAATAACCCAATCTCTGATGGTTACCCCAGAGCACAATTGATTCCATTATCATAACATGGAAGAAGATGGTAACACAACAAACTTGCCAAGAGAGAGCCGTTCACCAAATCTTAGCCCAGGCAAGGAGGGCAATAATCAGAGGGGCAGCATAGAGACTAAAGGTAACAATGAAGAAACTGCAGGGTTCTCAAGCAGAGACCATAATAAATTATACACTCCTTAGAGCTGGCCTTTATGGAAGAATAGCCAAAAAAACCCTTTACTTACAGCCAAAAATTGGAAGTGTCTTTTTCAGTTTGTCAAAGCATTGGCAGATGAAAGGAGGAATAGGAGTTGGCATGCGCTGCCCGGATAAAAGAAGACAAATCCAAAGGATTGCCCTCAGTTTATGTTTATTGTGTCTCAACGCGTTTTGTGAGTGACCCTCACTTCTTCAGGAGACATAAACATTACATGTACATAAAATCACATTGCATAAATACAGGGACTCCGGACCTGTGCTCACCCTCAAGCCCTCCGAGCATCTCTATGAGGGTCAGACATTTGGAGATTCCACAAATGTATGGAGAAAGATGCTGTGGTCAGATGAGCTATAGCAAATTGTGGGGTATTGGTTTGTCTTTTGGTCCAAAACATGTAAGCTTGTGACGCACACCAGGGGCCAGGGTTACTCCCGGTTTAGACAGGCGATTCTTCTCCTTCCTTGTCACGGGTGGACCGCGCCTGCCGGTAGTGGGGCCCGGTGTTAGTGCAGATCAAAATTGAGGTCGTCTTACGGGAACAGATTAAAAAGGGGTTTTAATTTGTTTTCTTCGTGACGCCACCTATGAGTAGATTCGGTAAGGGCTACCGACGCTGCGGAACCTCCCGGGGTGATGGACAGCAGCAAGATGTTACGCTCCCCACAGGCTGAGCGGTGGTCCCCGGGGGCTGGAGCTGCTCAAGATGTTGTGCGGCAGCTGCGGTTACCTTAAGTTCATGACGGACAGTTCATAAGGAGACACGGACACAGATAGTCTCTGCAACGGTTCTTTACTGTAACCAGCAGGCAGTACATGGCTTACAGTGGTTGAGTAGAAGACCGGGTGGACTCAGCAGTGATAGTGCTCCTCAGAGATCCGCAGTGTACCTCCTCTCTACCTCCTTAGTTTCTCTTGCCAGCGTCGCCCAGGAATACCAGGTCGGGTACGGGGAGGCTGCTTCAATGCCCTATCCATGATGTACGTTCTGGATTCTTTGGGGAGCCTTGGGTCCCTCGGTGGGTACACCGCTGGTTAGACGACTGGAAACTGGCTGGTGGTGGGGTGCTCCTATAAAGCTGCTCCTCCACGGGGCTGGTTCGCGTGGCAGAGGTGAACTGCTGCCAGCTTCGGTACCAGTGAACCGGCTGTGAGTTGTGGGCACGGGAGTCTTTTGGGAACCCGTGTAGCTATGCCCATTCCCGGTAGTTAAGGCCTCGGGTGCTGACACCCGACCGGTGACGGCCCAGGGGCCCGCACGGGGTGCGGAGCCCCCGCTCCACTCCAAGTTCTAGTCTGCTCTCTTCAAGTTCTAGACTATATTCCGACTTGTTCTGACTGTCTAGATTATTGTGTTCTCTGCACTACCCTAACACTCCACCCACCAGGACCTATGATTGGTCCCCTGTTCTAGGTGTTGTATGTTGGGTTGGATCTCTGAGTTAACTATTTCACTGCTTTGTCTAGAGAATATTGCGGCTGCAATACTCCCTTGTGACGCACTCGTTGCGGGGCGCCACACTCCCCCTTGGTTAAATCAGCTTGTCCCCAAGCGTCAAACTACTCACATTACAGAGGTTTTTACATTTTTATACATATATGACACACTTTTATTAAAGTAGAAAAACAGGTAAAGAAATGCTTTGATGTTATAAGCAAAGAAACAGGTAATCACTTTGTGCGGACCCGGCGGGCGGTCGACTGTACTTTAACTAGAGTCCAGGCTGTAGCCGCGAGATCACACAGTCAGTGACTAACGGTAACAGAGTCATTGATGAAAGTTCAAGTTTTTAAAGTCACTGGCTCTGAGGGTGATGGCGTACCCGGATAGCAAACCACCCATCTGCACAAGCATAGCGCTCATAGGTGATAATATCGCCCCGGTATAGGTCGCGATCGGGATGTCCTCTTGGCAAGTTTGACTCAACGTCCCGGCGCCCCACAAACACCTCCTCATTCAAACCCACCTCCCAAGCGAACCCCCACCCGGTATGTAAGTTAAAGGTGGAAATTCTACCTTCACGGCGGAGTTCATCAGGCAGCGGCGGCTGGCGGCGAGCCTCGGCACGGGCCTCCATGTTGGCGCGTTCTCTGGCTTGCCACTCCTCTCGTCGTCTCTGGCGTACATCTCCGTCGTTACGGCTCGGGGTGTAAAGATGAGTAATGGAGCTGGTGGTTTGGCGGGAAGCTTGAACTTGGCGGGCTGTCTGTATCGGAACCCGGTGGAACGGCACAGGGGAAGGTGTCGGCAGTGCACCCGACCAGTGTACCCGAGCTGTGTGCCCGGAAGGAAGTTCTTTGTTGTCTCCCCAAGCGAACCCGGTGTCGAAATCCTCAGCGGTGCTGTGGGTCTCGTCGTCATCCTCTCCGACCTCTTCCTCGATGATCACATCAGGCTGCTCGTTGATGAAAGACGTTAAAGCTTGTTCCGTTGTACAACGGGGCGGTGGTGCTGCGGATCCTTCCGTAGGGACGTCCTGCAGGGCTTCCAGGCTGCCTGCCTCTTCATCTGTTTCCGCAGGTAAAGGTGTTTCAATCCCGGTTACCAGGTAGGCCTCTGTGGTTGCAGAGGAGGCCTCCGGTTCTAGGGAGAAACAAGCGACAGTCTCGGTAGTGTGGAAACTAGTCGCGGGTTCCGCAGGTGGAACCTGGTAGAGATCGAGTTCTTCCATGGAGCGTGTTATGAGCTCCGGCTCAAGAACGGAATCGGTTGCGATGTTGGTCGCTGGAACGGGTCGAGTTGCGGCCTCCACCGGAATGACACAGTCTATTGGCTCAGGTGACGGAGCAGGACAGGTGGTAGGCGAGGGTGAGGCGGTCGAGAAGCTGGTGACGTCGTCTGGGCTTGGAGAAGCTGCACCCGGTCGGCTCTGCTGCATCGCATGGTGTAGTCGTCTGCCTAGGGTCGCGCTCCAGCTGCGAATCGTCCATTCCACTGTCTCTAGTAACCGCACCCGGAGGTCTTGTAGAGCCTCTAGCCAGAAGTCGGGGCTGCCGTCTAGGGTAAGGGCAGGATCCGGACCCGGTTGGCTTATGGCTGCTCTGGCCTCCGCCTCGACCTCCCGCATCAGGTCTTGGAGTCTCATGCTGGCCATTCTTCTTTGGAGGGAAACCACACCCGATCAACCGGTAAGACGTTCTGGTTGAGCTGGTGAAGATGTCTTCTCTCTCTGTCGGTGTGTCTAGGTATGACACTCCCATCTCCTCTGGGCTTTTGTAGTCCAATCGTGGGAAAAGTCTTTGGGGTCCGCCCCCATGGTTGATTCGAGCAATCAGGGCGGACAAAGAGTTTGGCGCCTTTCGTCCTTAACCCTCCCACAGTGAGGGGGGGGGTTGGCTCACTCCTGGGCTTCACGTGGCGGATTCTTGTGGCGGGAACGCCATCTTGGGCGCCATCTTGACCCAATGGTGTAAAGGCGGGAAAGTTCTTTTAGGGACGAACAAAGTCCAATTGTAGACAATAAAGTCCAGTTTAAGCACAACATACCCGTTGGTAACGGGCCTGCTCGTATCCTGTTCGTGACGCCATTTTCTGACGCACACCAGGGGCCAGGGTTACTCCCGGTTTAGACAGGCGATTCTTCTCCTTCCTTGTCACGGGTGGACCGCGCCTGCCGGTAGTGGGGCCCGGTGTAGTGCAGATCAAAATTGAGGTCGTCTTACGGGAACAGATTAAAAAGGGGTTTTAATTTGTTTTCTTCGTGACGCCACCTATGAGTAGATTCGGTAAGGGCTACCGACGCTGCGGAACCTCCCGGGGTGATGGACAGCAGCAAGATGTTACGCTCCCCACAGGCTGAGCGGTGGTCCCCGGGGGCTGGAGCTGCTCAAGATGTTGTGCGGCAGCTGCGGTTACCTTAAGTTCATGACGGACAGTTCATAAGGAGACACGGACACAGATAGTCTCTGCAACGGTTCTTTACTGTAACCAGCAGGCAGTACATGGCTTACAGTGGTTGAGTAGAAGACCGGGTGGACTCAGCAGTGATAGTGCTCCTCAGAGATCCGCAGTGTACCTCCTCTCTACCTCCTTAGTTTCTCTTGCCAGCGTCGCCCAGGAATACCAGGTCGGGTACGGGGAGGCTGCTTCAATGCCCTATCCATGATGTACGTTCTGGATTCTTTGGGGAGCCTTGGGTCCCTCGGTGGGTACACCGCTGGTTAGACGACTGGAAACTGGCTGGTGGTGGGGTGCTCCTATAAAGCTGCTCCTCCACGGGGCTGGTTCGCGTGGCAGAGGTGAACTGCTGCCAGCTTCGGTACCAGTGAACCGGCTGTGAGTTGTGGGCACGGGAGTCTTTTGGGAACCCGTGTAGCTATGCCCATTCCCGGTAGTTAAGGCCTCGGGTGCTGACACCCGACCGGTGACGGCCCAGGGGCCCGCACGGGGTGCGGAGCCCCCGCTCCACTCCAAGTTCTAGTCTGCTCTCTTCAAGTTCTAGACTATATTCCGACTTGTTCTGACTGTCTAGATTATTGTGTTCTCTGCACTACCCTAACACTCCACCCACCAGGACCTATGATTGGTCCCCTGTTCTAGGTGTTGTATGTTGGGTTGGATCTCTGAGTTAACTATTTCACTGCTTTGTCTAGAGAATATTGCGGCTGCAATACTCCCTTGTGACGCACTCGTTGCGGGGCGCCACACTTGTGAGCCCCTACACGGCTCCCCACACATCACAAGTCCTATCCACTAAATTCTCATCTAAAGTGAGCAAAGGACACAAATAGAAAATAAATTTTCTTACCCAGCAGATTCCGGTCAGACGACCATTACACTCAGTGCTGTGTGCAGCTTTGCCCAGGTTATAACTGAGGCATTATGAATGCAAGACACCAGTCCCAATCACTAACAACCTCCTTTCTCACAGAGGGAGTGACCACTAGTTGTCCTGCAAACACAATGGGTTCCACATAGGGCGCAGTTCACACAGGTCTGCACAGCGTATGCCCAGCCTCTTACATTAACCCCCATCTCAGTAGGCGGGCTGTTACGGCATTCAACACCGCTACCTGCGCCGGAACAAACGCACCCATATGGCCCAGCTACATACAGCAACAAAAGAGTGCAAGAATAATTGCGCATCAAAATTTTGAATTTGATTTTTCCCAAACAAAATATAAAAAAAATATAGTCTTGTGACATATCAAATGAAAGCTGTTACCGTTCTCAGTAAAATGATGCCTCTCCCACTTCATTATCTTATTTCTAGCCCGAGATAAAAAAAATGTAAAGCCGTACCAGGCCAAAATTCGCACTTTTTTAAAATTTTAAATATCTGTAAAAAATTAACTGATTAATAAAAAAATTCAAAACTTTTAATTTGTAATTAACTAAAGTACCGTATATACTCGTGTATAAGCCGAGTTTTTCAGCCCAAAATTTGGGCTGAAAAGTCCCCCCCTCGGCTTATACACGGGTCATATACGGTACATGGAGTGGGGGGGCTGTGTCCTGGGGCTGTGGAGGCTGGAGGAGGCGGGGGGAGGCTGCTGTATGAGCGGCCCCGTCACGTGGGGCCGCTCATTATATATGCACTGCTTCCCCCTGTCAATCAGCGGCAGGGGGAAGCAGTTCATATAAGCCCCCCAAAAGCTGGCACTGTCCCCCCTTGTAAGGGCCCCCCCCCCCGCTGCTTATACATTACCATCCCGGTGGTCTGATCGGCGCCGCACCTCGGTGCGTCTTCATCCTCCCGTCCGCGCTGGCTGCATCCGGGATCTCCGGCTGTCGCAGCGATATGACGTCATCGCGTGACGGCCGGAGAATGAGATCCCGGATGCAGCCAGCGCGGACAGGAGGATGAAGACGCAGCACCGAGGAGCGGTGCCGATCAGAACACCGGGATGGTAGTGTATAAGCAGCGGGGGGGGGGGCCCTTACAAGGGGGGACAGTGCCAGCTGTTGGGGGCTGTTGGTACCCCCAGGGGGCTGCTGGGTACCCCCTGGGGGCTGTTGGTACCCCCAGGGGGCTGTTGGTACCCCCTGAGGGCTGTTGGTACCCCCAAGGGGCTGTTGGTACCCCCAGGGGGCTGCTGGTACCCCCAGGGGGCTGCTGGGTACCCCCTGGGGGCTGTTGGTACCCCCAGGGGCTGTTGGTACCCCCAGGGGGCTGCTGGGTACCCCCAGGGGGCTTTTGGTACCCCCAGGGGGCTGTTGGTACCCCCAGGGGGCTGCTGGGTACCCCCTGGGGGCTGCTGGGTACCCCCTGGGGGCTGTTGGTATACTGTTGGGGCTCCTGTATACTACCACTGGGGCTGCTGGGGCTCCTGTATACTACCACTGGGGCTGCTGGGGCTCCTGTATACTACCACTGGGGCTGCTGGGGCTCCTGTATACTACCACTGGGGCTGCTGGGGCTCCTGTATACTACCACTGGGGCTGCTGGGGAATCTGTATACTACCACTGGGGCTGCTGGGGAATCTGTATACTACCACTGGGGCTGCTGGGGCTCCTGTATACTACCACTGGGGCTGCTGTGGAATCTGTATACTACCACTGGGGCTGCTGGGGAATCTGTATACTACCACTGGGGCTGATGGGGAATCTGTATACTACCACTGGGGCTGCTGGGGAATCTCTATACTACCACTGGGGCTGCTGTATACTACCACTGGGGAGGTCTGTATACCACACTGCTGGGGGCTGTATACCTGTGCTGGGGTCCACCCTCGGCTTATACACGAGTCAATAGGTTTTTCCAGATTTTTGGGGCAAAAGTAGGGGGGTCGGCTTATACACGGGTCGGCTTATACATGAGTATATACGGTAGTACTTCAAATAGAAAAAAAAATTTAAAAAATCTATAGACATCAGGTAAAAAAAAATATTCATATTTAGATCACTTGATATAGAATGACCCATTGACGCTATTAATAGTAAAATATTTTAAAATATGATCCCATCGCGATCCCAACTTGAAATTTGGTACAGATGTAGCTAAGAGCACAGCAGACATATGGGCAGTTTTTGAAACATTTAAATGATGCCGATTTTTCGTAAATGCATTTTAAAATTTTGCGTTTGTGATCGCATGGGTAAAATATTAACAAAGATCCTCTTGTGACATATCTTGTGAAAGCCTGTACAATTCTGAGTAGAATGGTGTTTATTCTGTCTCTCTATCTTATTTCTAGCCTGAGTTATGAGGAGAAATGTAAAGGCAGGCAACACCGAAATTCGCACTTTTTTCGAACTTTGAAAATTATTTAAAAAAAAATAAATTTTAAAAAAAAATTTCTCTTCACATTTTGCATTGTCTGACATGCTATTATCAAATAACAAAATCTCAAAAGAATTAAAAATATAGAGGTAATAATCATTGGTTCACTTGACATGGAATGGCCCTTAAGCAGTTTAGCCTTGAGGAATGGTCAAAAATCCCTGTGGCAAGATGTTGAAACTCATAGAGATTTGTCCAAAGTGACTTGCCTTCTGTAACTGCCACAAAAGGAGGCTATTTAAAGAACTTAATTTAGGGAGTGCACATTGGAGGTTTCAGATATTTTGTCCTATTAGTTGCTTGCTTCACAATAAAAGAAAAACAAATGTTCACAGTTGTAGGTATGTTCTTTACATGAACTGATACAACATCTCAAAAAAGGAAAAAAAAGTGAAATTCCAGGTTGTGTGGTAACAAAACATAAAAAATGCCAAGAGAAGCAGCCAACTTTGTAATTCAGAGCTGCGGGCCACCAGTCACTTGTCCAAGCTGGACCTGCAGTCAAAACATTACATCCCATAGTCAATACTATAATTCCGTAGGAATGTATTGGTTTAACCATAGGGCTGATCCTAACATAAAGCTTAGGACCTAAGATGTTTTTCTTTTTTACAAGCAGCTTATCATTTTATATACAACATGACATTCATTATAATGATGATGTATATTCTCCCATTCACATATATGTCTTAGGCGGCCGTCACACGGTTCAATTTAATGCACGATATTCGTTTAAACGATCTGCTTTTTGATCGCTTAAGCGATATCGTTTGTGCATCGCTACGTGCGATCAAGCAATTTTACAATGTAAAATCGCTTGATGGTGACATCGCAGATATGAGAGCCGGAGCTCATATCAAGCGGTAAACGATGTAACAATCTGCTTCATCGTGGTGTGTGACACCACGATGAACGATCTCCCAGCGGCAGACCCTATGCTGGGAGATGGTATCTATGGTAAGCGCCGCGCGGCGCCTAGTAACCCGATGTGTACCATAGTTACCAGCGTTCTCGCTGGTCCACATCGCTGGTGAGTCTGCCTGTGTGACAGCTCACCAGCGATGTGAACGATATTGTTAGCGATCGCGCGTGCATGTGATCACTAACAATATCATTCACGATGTCGAGACGTGTGACGGCCGCCTTAGGAAGAGTCTGTTGTACTTACAACATATAGCCTCATTAGCATAAATAAATGTAACAGGCCTTGTTTTATTTTGTCTGATTTTTAGATCTATCTCTGTAGCATGTTTTATTGCTCAATACAATTTGTTGAAATGCATTTTTTCAAACATGCTCTTTAGTGGTTAATTCCACAAAAAAAAATATGCATGTATAGTAAGGCCAACTGCAGATCATGAAGAAGGGCCCTCTCTGTCACAAAGGGATTAGTAGAGAACAAATGTGGCAGTCTTTTAGGAGCGCTGGGGCAATTGGGCACAGATTACACCACTCTCTGAGTATATTTGCAACCTTTATTGCCCTTTACTTCCCACTATTTGTTTCGAAAGGGTGCCTGTCTTCATCAGGTGTAGTAAAAGGTATGCAGGGAAAATGACATATATAGGGGCTGGTACAATTTGATTGGACAGTGTTAACAGTCCATTAACCCTAAGCTTTCCCTAAATTCCTTGCATAGTGAACACATAAAACCCACACACTTGATACAATGAAATGAGCAAAAAAAAATAAATAAATATATATATATATATATATATATATATATATATATATATATATATGTAGCATACACAAAAAAGTTGGCAGTACTCCAAAAAAATGCCATTGTGTCAGACATTTATTGGTCAAAGTACAGGCAACGTTTCAATCCTTGTTGGATCCTTCTCAATCAATGATAGGGTGTATAATCACAGTTTATATAGTGTCCCATTTGCATAATCAATAAATCATCAATTAAGAATAAAGTGCTTATACAGTGCAAATCAGAGTGCTTTAGGTACATAAAGTGTTTTCAGATAGGTTTACATACACTATTATCCCTGTGCACATAACCTAATATACAGTGTGTTTTTAAAAACATTATATTTCACCTTCCACTAATTGTGCTTAAGTGATGTACAGGTGTATATACTTATTACTGGCTGACCCCCATATGCAGCATAATCATCTTCACATACTTTACATGATCGGGCGCTTCTCCCGGCATTGCAGCAGTGCTACTGCACATGCCCGTGACTTCTCGCATTATATTGAGATCGGCTGTACACCCTCACGCATGCTCAGTGGTGCACACGGTCCTGTACACCCACTGCACATGTACTGTTGCTTCTAATCCTCTCATGTCGTTCTTTATGACCTGAAGCATACAGGATTTATATCTACAGCTTCAGTGGTCATTCCATATATATATAACACATCCTAAATAAACCCATCATTTAAATAATCATATACAAGCGATATTAAATTGACACTGCATACATAAAATTCCTGCTTATCAAAAATGATTAAATAATTTTTTAATATACCGTATATTAAAATAAAATAAAAATTAATAAAAAATGTATATACTATATGTCTCTGGTCTAATAGTGTGATGTCCTGAAAATTGAAATTTGTTTTTGGCTGTGTTACATTGTAAGGCTACATTCACATGTTGAGTTTTTGGTCAGATTTTGAAAGCCAAACCCAGGAGTGGGTGATAAATGCAGAAGTGGTGACGTCTTTCCATTATATGTTTTCTCTGATTGCTCCACTCTTGGGTTTAGCCTATAAATACTGATGCAAAAAATTCACCATATACTCAACGTGTGAACGTGGCCTTTTAGAAAGACGTTACCACTTCTAGTTTTGGCGTACAAAAAAACTGATGTAAAAAAATTACCATAAAGTGAACATATGAACATAGACTAATATTGGAGTGCAGTACCACATTGTAATAACCAATGGAATTGCTTTTAGCTGCAGTCTAGTTTCAGTGTGGTCTATACTCACAGTGTTATTTGATGCATTTATGACTAAAGGCCCTTTACACAGTACAATGTCCCAGCAATTCGACCAATGATTGGGGTTGCTGGGACATCGTTAGCTGATCGCTGGTGAGCTGTCAAATAGGCAGACTCACCAGTGATCAGTGACCAGCGAGAATGCTGGTAACCAGGGTAAACATTGGGTAACTAAGCAGAGCGCTGCACTTGGTTACCCGCTGTTTACCTTGGTTACCAGCTCACATCATGTGCTGTGCTGGGAGATCGTTGGTCTCCCGCTGTCACACTTGCCGATGCTGACCACCTAGCGGGTACCAACGATAAAATAATGGTCCTGGCTATTCTTCCACCATCAATGATCAACGAACTTATCGTTGGTCGTTGCTATGTGTCACACGCAACAATGTTGTTTCGACATCTCTGCAACGTCACAAAATTGGTGATGTTGCAACGATATCAATAATGATATTGTAGCATGTAACAGGGCCTTTAGTTGTGTCCATCATATTAGTTATCAAATGGTAAGCATTAGACCAGGGGTCCCCAACTCCAGGCCTCAAGGGCCGCCAACAGTGCATGTTTTCAGGATCTCCTTAGTATTGCACAGGGGTTGGAATCATTACCTTTGCATTTGATCACATTAACACCTGTGCAATACTAAGGAAATCCTGAAATCCTGCACTGTTGGTGGGCCTCGAGGCCTGGAGTTGGGGACCTCTGCACTAGACCAATTTGGGAGTTTGGGAAGAGTATTGTTAAATTTAAAAAAGCTCTTCACTGTGTGCTACTCTTCTATTTAAGTATGGTATTTACATTAAGTAAACGATGTAGTATATACAGTTAAGAAAAGCTGATGTTATGACATATCATATTGTTATAAAAACATAATATATAACTCTAGAAAGTCATGTTCTAGTTTTTGTATACAATATAATTCTCTCCTTAAATATTTCAAGATGCATAATGGAAGTGTGTTTTTGTATGTTGTACACGAAATTCATTTCATACAGTGAGAGTGAAGCATGTGTTGAGTAGAGCAGAAAAGGATTTATTTCTGAGTTGATGAAATTGCCCCTTTAATCACATTAGCGTCAGTAACAAGCAGGAACTCATTTGCATTTATATGTACTGCAATATTTCCATCCAAACTGCAAGGGAACTGCATTTATTTACTTGAAAGTTTTTAATGAGTCATATTTGGGAAATGTGTGGCAAGAGAAATTTGCATATTGATTCGACATTTGAGCTACAGATTGAATAAAAAACTGAGGTCAATATGTGGATTTCCTAAACGAGTGCCGATAATACAGAGGGAAAGGGTAATTTCATTTCTTCTGATCACTCCATCAATCTTAATTTTGCATGTGATTACAAGGTGGTCAGCAGTAATGTGTTCTTTTCAAAGCTGTTGCTGCTAGTTGCGTAGGGAAATATAATGATATTATTATTATTACGATATTTTAATTTGTTTCAAAAAATGAAATGATAGGCTTTAAAACAAAGGAAAGACACATGAGTAGTTTTAAACAGAAAACAGTAGATTGCATTAAATGGAATCTGTTGTGAGGTTTTTTCTTCTTAATATGACTGAATCAGAATGTAGGGGCAGAGAGCATGATGACAGTGATGTGTCACTTACTGGTCTTCTAAGGCTGGCTTCACACTGCGGCGTGATCTGGTCCGGTACTGTCCTTGCACCGCGGTCCCGACCTGTCAGCGCTGCAGCTGCGTGCGGCTGCACACCGGACCGGAGGGCACATTAGCCCTCCAGTCCTATGTGCTGATCCAGTCCACGGCTGTCAGGGTCATCCCGGACAGCCCCGGACCGGATCACGCCGCAGTGTGAAGCCGGCCTAAGTGTAGTTTTAGAAAAATCACTTCAATTTTATCAGCTGACGATAATTACAAGAGGTTGATTTGATCTTAAGCTCTATCACTTATTGGCAGCTTTCTGCCATTTTTAAAGTTGATTTTTAAAGTTGCTGCCGGTTGCGGTTTCAGAGCATTGTTCAAAAACCACAGGCAACCCTGAAGGTGAATTGCCCTGGTTTTGGCATGTGAATGGGCGATGGGGATGGAATCTGTGTCGCCTAGTGATTTCCAAGAGGCATGCCACACACAGCGTGCTGGATATGTCCCCCCCCAGTGATGATTGGTGGTGGCTATTGTGCCTCCATTGGCTGTCCCTCAACAGGGTGACATAATTGATGAGCTGTCCATTCACACTACACAATTGCAATGGCATATTGTATTAGCCAGCCTCCCTGCGCAGGCTAGCCAATCATGACGCTAATGCATTGTCTAATCAGCGTGTTTGGGGCACGGAATACACAAGTCTGTCACGCCTATGTTTTGGCGGCGCTGAACATGTACGCCCACATTCCTTTGGGGATTGCGGCATGTGAAGCGGTGTCAGGAGTCAACCGGATGTTTCCCAATGTTGGTGTGGGAACTTCCGGAAGGACACGTCACCTTAGGTTGAGGGCGCAATTGCGGCGTATACATGCGGCATCGGCGTTTGGAGGCAACTGTCAAAAACGTGCACGCGCACGTTCGGTTGTCTCCGATCGCCGGCAATAGTTGCGGCGTGAAAAGGAACCTTTACATTCATCCTCTCTTCTCTTCATACAGGTAAACAAACACTGCTTGCTGTGATATCTGAGCTAAACTGACCTTCTCATCCTACTGCTGCTATCCCCTATCATAATACAAAAACATTGTTTGCTGTGATGTCTGAGCTAAACCGACCTTTTCCTCTCACTGCAATACATCATGGTATTTTTTCTGCATTTGCTGTAAACTCTGCTACATATAATGTGTCCACTATATTAAATACTCAGTGACATGATTGTTTTTTTCTTGAATTGTATAGTTTACCTGATGGGGAAGGTGTGATTTTATAGAGCTGGCTTTGCCTGATGTTAGATCTGTGACCTTTGATCATCTATTTATCCCCTGCTCTTTGAAGCAGCTGTTAATTACCTAACTCATCAGACTTCCCACAATTCCCTTCACCTGATGCCATAGTGATCCCTATAAATTTAGTCTTACCTTAAGGGGTGCATGCGTGTGTTGGGTGCACCATGTGTGACATCTTATGCGAAGTGGCAAGATCGTCTAAGTGGATGCAGTTAGTTCAACGACAGTTAGTCAGGACAGGAGTCAGGTAACCCACACTCTTTCACTCCCTTTTTTAACTATGTCCACTATTTCATTGTCTACCTTCCTATGTGCTTGTGTCATTCACTTTCACTGCCCCATACCTCCTCCATCACCCTCATCCACATCAGCCCCTCTCTTCTTCCATCTACTATGTCCAGCTCCCATACTCTCTTCACCCTAGTCAACAATCTCAGTCCACCATATTCCATAGTATTGCATCACAAACTGTGTCACAAATCAAACAATCAAAACTATTTGCTTTTTGTCTTTTTACTGCTGCTTCTGTCCGGTGATATCTCTCTGAATCCCGGTCCTCTGCCAACTTCAACTCCTTCCCCATCTCACATAGAAACTCTGCTAACCTCATTAAAATTACTCGCTCACCTTCATCTCCCTCTTTTAATTGCATGCTCTGGAATCCACAGTCTGTATGCAACAAGCTTCCCTTCATTCACAACTACTTTCTCACTAACTCTCTTATTCTGATGGACCTCACTGAAACCTGGATCCAGGATTCAGACATAGTTTCCCTGCTGCTATTTTGCCGAGACCTGGGAACAGACATGGTTGTGGAGTCAAGAAAAGAAAACAGGAGGGGTGCTCCTATGGTTAATACCTGATGAAGAAAGGCGATACTGCCAAAATGCGTTGTGTAAATAAACACTCAATGACAAAAATCTCCTGGCTGACCTCTCTGGCGCCTGCACACACTAGTAATCTTCTTAATCTCCATGGTGGAGTCGGCTTACTCTTATTCCCACATGGACTTTCCAGGTCATCCTCCCAACTCCATTACTCTTATTCCCTTCTTTTAAGGTCCCCACCATTAGGCTCTTCCATCCCCTTTCCCTCAGAGTAGCAGTTATATACCACTCCCCAAGGTCACCTACCCAGTTCCGCGATAATTTTTCTGCGTGGCTGCCGCACTTCATGTCCTCAGAATTAACAACTATTATTCTGGGAGACATCAACATCCCCTTAAAAAACCCATCTATTCATCTGTATTCCAGGTTTTTTATCTAACCACCTCTCTCTTGGTCTCTCACAGCTATCAACCTCGGAGATACACAAAGATGATAACTCCCTTGACCTGGTCTTTACTCGGCTCTGTTCAACCTCCTCCTTAGACAAACTCATCTCTTCCTCTATGACCACAACATTCTTTCTTTCGTGCTCACAAATCCTTGCCCACCCCAGCAGACACCTGCCTATCATACAATCAGAAATCTTCAGGCCATTAATCCTCATACACTCACAGACTCTCTACACTGATCACTTTCCCTAATCTCCTCCTTCTCCTGCTTAGATCTGGCTGTGAACCACTACAATGACACTCTCAGAACACCCTGGGCCAAGTAGCTCCCCTCACCCTTAGAACCTCCAAACACAGTTAAACAGCCCTGGCTCACATCATAAACTCAATTCCTCCAGTGATGCTCCAGGAGTGCTGAACTAATATGGAGGAAAACCTGCACTACAGAAAACTTCATTCACTATAATGTTATGCTAACTTCACCAAACAGATTTACTTCACCACCCTGATCTCCTCACTATCCAACAATCCAAAAAAACTATTTGACACCTTTTAATCTCTCCTCAGTCCCAAAGGGCATGCCCCAATCTTTGACCTTTGTGCTGATGATCTGGCTTTTTACTTCACAGTGAAAATAACAAACATTAGTTAGGAAATCGGCTCCCAGCCTCCAAGCGCTGCTACTCCCATTTCCTCCCACATCTCCTCTGACTTACTCTTCACATTTGACCCAGTCATAGAAAAAGAAGTCTTCAGGCTCCACTCTTACTCTCATCCCACTATATGCATTACTAACCCCAACCCTTCACACCTAGTCCAGTATCTCTAACCGCTGGCCACCACTCACCTAACCAAAATCTTCAATCTCTCCCTCTCTTCTTGAATCTTCCCCTCCTCCTTCAAACACTCTATTATTACTCCATTATTAAAGAAAACTTCTCTTGACCCATCCCACACAAATAACTACAGTACCAGTCTCCAACCTTCCCTTCACCTCTAAAGTCTTGGAGCACCTGGTCTACTCCCACCTCACCTGTCACCTTTTACCTCATTCTCTTTTAGACCCAGTACAGTCTGGATTCTGCTCACTCTACAGAAACTGCCCTCATTAAAGTGACCAATGACCCCCTGACAGCAAAACTTAATGTTGACTACTCTCTGCTTATTCTTCTTGATCTTTCTGCAGCTTTTGACACTGTTGACCACCATCTCCTACTCACTATGCTGCACTCTATCAGCATAAAGGACACCGCTTACTCCGGGTTCTCTTCATAATTTTCAGATCGTTCCTTCAGGGTATCATTTGCTGGCTCCAATTCCTCTCCTCTTCCCCTCACTATTGGGATCCCTCAGGGTTTGGTCCTTGGCCCCCTTCTTTTCACTCTCTACACAGCCTCGATTGGACAGACCATCAGCAAATTTGGCTTTCAGTACCATATTTATGCTGATAACACACAACTATATAATTCATCCCCTGACCTTACACCTGCTGTATTACAGAACGCTAATGACTGTCTTACCGCAGTTTCAAACATCATGTCCGCACTCTATCTGAAATTCAACCTTTTCCAAAACTAACTACTTCTGCTCCCACCGTCCACTAACCTCCCTAAATCTGACATCTCCCTCTCAGTGTGTGGCACCACGATAATGGCTAGGCAGCAGGCTCGCTGTCTTGGTGTTATGTATGACACTGATATTTTTTCAGCTCCTATATACAATCCCTTGCCCGCTCCTGCCACATGCATCTAAAGAAAATCTCTAGAATCTGCCCCTTTGTCATCATGGAACCAACAAAAACCCTCACTGTGGCCCGATCCATTCCAAACTTGATTATTTTAAGTCTTTAAGAATTGCCATCCCCTTACTAGACTTTCCCCTCTCCAGTCTATCTTTAATGCAGCAGCCAGGGTCACCTATCTTGCTAACAGTTATTCGTATGCTTCTGCCCTGTACCAGCAATTGCACTAACTGCCCATACATTATAGGATCCAATTCAAATTGTTTGTTTTCACCAACAAAGTTTTTTACAGTACAGCACCTACCTACTTCTCCACCCTCGTCTCTGTATATAACCCCACCCGTTCTCTTCGCTCTGGAAGTTACTTTAGGCTGAAAGGACACTGTCCGATTTTGTCGCGCGAGTGCAATGCAAGAGGAACTTGCATTGCACTCGGACCAGTATCAGTAAATGATACTGGTCCCATTAGTGCATTTTACATGCACTGAATTTGCATTGCGAAAGAAATGCGAGTTCAATTGCAGCATGCTGCGATTGAACGTGATTTCCTTGCATGAGTGCCCTTTCAAAGTATGTGTGTGTGAGAAAAACTTGCACCCATACAGCACACTATGCGATAGTATTCAAACATTGCTGCTGAAAAAGCAGCGGTGTTTGAAATTGCCGGGTTGCTGGCACAGTAAGCAATCATCTTTCACCGTTGTGACAGCAGCGGTGAAAGATGATTCATAAAAACACAGCTTTCTGTCCACAGTTTTTAATTTGCCGGGGTTAAACTGCATATTAACTCCATCTGCAACCTCTGTGCTGCATATCAGCTAGGACGCTGCAGATGCGGCTAATAAGCCGGTTTATGCAGGTTTAACCCCATGTTTCTGTGTTGCCAGCTTGTTTCCAGGGATGTCCACACTCCCTGGACACAAGCTGACATCACACAATGTGTCAGCAGGGGTTAATGAAGTTTATTAGTAAAAGCTGGCAATTACTGCTAGTCAGTAAATTACTGTATTTGCCCGGCGGCTCCAGCACTCAGGAGCTGTCCATGGCACTGTACTTTAAGAGCATAAAATGACAACCGCTGTGCTAGGTTCTGAAATTTCACACTCTTATAGTGCAGAGCTGGTTAAAGCTGGGTGCTGACC
This sequence comes from Allobates femoralis, assembly GCA_033576535.1. Lineage (NCBI taxonomy): Eukaryota > Metazoa > Chordata > Amphibia > Anura > Aromobatidae > Allobates > Allobates femoralis. The sequence continues at coordinate 344,536,377 of JARQOC010000002.1, read as the reverse complement.
GCAATCTGAAAAGCTTCAGGACCATGGTCAGCACCCACCTTTAACCATCTCTGCACTATAAGAGTGTGAAATTTCAGAACCTAGGACAGCGGCTTTCATTTTACGCTCTTATAGTACAGTACCAAGGATCTTACCATGGACATCTCCTTGTATGATGTCAGCTTGTATCCAGGGAGTGTGGACATAACTGAACACAGAAACATGGGGTTAAACCTGCATAAACTGGCTTATTAGCTGTATCTGCAGCCTCCCAGCTGACATGCAGCACAGAGGTTGCAGATGGAGTTAATATGCAGGTTAACCCCAGCAAATTCAAACTGTGGACAGAAGCTGTGTTTTTATGAAACATCTTTCACCGCTGCTGTCACAGCGGTGAAAGATGATTGCTTACTTTGCCGGCAACCTGGCAATTTCAAATAAATGCTGGTAAATGCTACAGAAGTTTGGTCGGTGGGATTACATGCTGAGAAATCCCACCGACCAAACTTCAGGATCGTTGACAGCATTACACTGACACGCACCACACACTCACTCATGCAGCACACTCGCAGCACACTCACATGCATACAGCCATGCACACTCACCCACCCACACGCACCACACTCGCACCACACTGACACAAAACATGCACTACACTCGCATCACTGTCATGCATCAAACACGCTCTGTGTTTGATCCATGACAGTGTGCCTCCAGCCTTAGACTCATTACTGTATCAATCCGAACCTCCCACTCCCAGTCCAAGACTTCTCCTGAGCTGCACCAATTCTCTGGAATGCTTTACTCCAAGAAATTAGGTCTTTCCACAACTTACATACTTTCAAATGCTCCCTAGAAACACATCTTTTCAGGGCGGTATATATTGATCCCTAATTGAGGTCACTCACAAATAGCCTATTCACTCCAACAGACCCAAAAACATTACAAAGAATGGCTGGTTGCCACTTATGCAGCTGTTATCTATTCCCCATTTCCTCAAGATGGCTGGAATATCATTGTAAATAAGCACCTCTACTTTGTGTCACCCCCACCTCATTGTAGATTGTAAGCTCTTATGAGCAGTACCGCCATTTCTTTTTAATTATTGTATTCTTTGATAACTGTTACTTACGACTGTTTGTATATGAACCTCTGAATTGTAAAGCACTGCGGAATATGTTGGGGTTATATAGATAAATGTTATTATTATCACAGTGTACTCACAAAACTGTTGATCATTTGTTTAGGTGAAGTTATACATTAGAGATACAGCAGATAAAACAGTTTTTAATAAAAACTACAGCACCCAGTAAGTCACACATCTCTGAAATTAGGATCTCTATCTCTTCATCATGATGTCTTCAGATAGTTTAGCAAAACAGGTGTCAGAGTTATGTTAAATGGCTCAGAATATAGCACCTTTATATATCATCTATTATATAATTGCCGTAGCGACTTCCGTCGTGTCCGGCGCTACTTCCGTGGCTTTGTTCGCGTGGCTCGGCACTTTCTCTGGGGCTCTGTTCGTGGCCGCATAGAGGCCCCGCGCCCCGCGAAGCATTGCCCGCGAAGCGGGTATTGTGAGCCCTTGCCCCGCAAACAAAGCCACCAACAGAGCCCACCAACATGCCCCCACCTCTACCCCGCCATCCCGACCATGGGGCACAAGTGTACACCGCTATGGTATACTACAGCCCCATGCCCAGCCGCCTGTCCGCCCCGCTACAACCGCCGGCATGGGCTGTAGTGTACACGGCTATGGTATACTACAGCCCCATGCCCAGCCGCCTGTCCGCCCCGCTTCCCTCGCCGCCGCCACGGAAGTGGCGCCCGCTACCCCGCTCTGCCCGCCTGAACCCCGCGGCGGCGAGGGGAGGCAGACGGGGCCGAAGAGAGGGGTTGCTCCGGAGCACTGTGTCACCAGGCGGTGATAGCAGCGGCTCCGGAGCAACCCCTCTCTTCTGCCCTGTCTGTTTCCCCTCGCCGCCCCGCCACCCCATCGTACACACCACATCGTACACTGCTCCGGAGCCACTGCTCCGGAGCCACCCCTACCCCCCCGCCGCTACCGCCGCCATAGAGCACCCGCTCTGCCCGCCTGAACCCCGCGGCGGCGAGGGGAGGCAGACGGGGCAGAAAAGAGGGGTTTCTCCAGAGCACTGTGTCACCAGCCGGTGACAGCAGCGGCTCCTGGGCAACCCCTCTCTTCTGCCCCGTCTGCCTCCCCTCGCCGCCCCGCCACCCCACCATACACTGCCGCTATCAACCACCCCGCAACCTACTACCCTCCGCCACCCCCTAAGCCCCCGCCGCCCCCTAAGCCCCCGCCGCCGTCGATCACTTACATGCCTTCTTCTTCATCTGATCATCCGTCCGATCCAGGAGTCCTCCGTCCGGCCCAGGCGTCCTCTTCGTCCGGCCCCGGGGGTCTTCTGTCTTCTTTCCGCCATCTCCGGGTCCTACGTCCTCTTTTCCCCGAAACACTGCTATGTATCTCTATGGGAAGTGAGGCGCTATTCTGATTGGTCGCCGGCAGCACACAACGACCAATCAGAATAGCGCCTCACTTCCCATAGAGATATAATAGACAAATTTTCTCCATTCTATCTCTATGGGAAGTGAGGCGCTATTCTGATGGTCACTGTGTGCTGACGGCGACCAATCAGAATAGCGCCTCACTTCCCATACACATATAATGGACGACTTTGACTTTCAAATTTACCGCTGAAAGTGAGGCGCTATTCTGATTGGTCGCCGGCAGCACACAGCGACCAATCAGAATAGCGCCTCACTTCCCATAGAGATATAATGGACGAATTTTCTCCATTATATCTCTATGGGAAGTGAGGCGCTATTCTGACTGGTCGCTGTGTGCTGCCAGCGACCAATCACAATAGCGCCTCACTTCCCATAGACATATAATGGACGACTTTGACTTTCAAATTTACCGCTGAAAGTGAGGCGCTATTCTGATTGGTCGCCGGCAGCACACAGCGACCAATCAGAATAGCGCCTCACTTCCCATAGAGATATAATGGACGAATTTTCTCCATTATATCTCTATGAGAAGTGAGGCGCTATTCTGATTGGCCGCTGTGTGCTGCCGGCGACCAATCACAATAGCGCCTCACTTCCCATAGACATATAATGGACGACTTTGACTTTCAAATTTACCACTGAAAGTGAGGCGCTATTCTGATTGGTCGCCGGCAGCACACAGAGACCAATCAGAATAGCGCCTCACTTCCCATAGAGATATAATAGACAAATTTTCTCCATTATATCTCTATGGGAAGTGAGGCGCTATTCTTATTGGTCGCTGTGTGCTGCCGGCGACCAATCAGAATAGCGCCTCACTTCCCATAGACATATAATGGACGACTTTGACTTTAAAATTTACCGCTGAAAGTGAGGCGTTATTCTGATTGGTCGCCGCCAGCACACAGCGACCAATCAGAATAGCGCCTCTCTTCCCATAGAGATATCATGGACGCCGCCACACACTCCCACACACTTCCACAGTTTGGCGCCGAGTTCGGCGCTCCAAGCGCGGCGTTCCGCGCTAAAAACGGCGACCCCGATGCCGCCGACCACTATGGCCAAAAATTCAACCAGGCGCTCGGCAGGGAAAGCGCGGCTTTCCCCGCTGAGCGCCGACCAATCGGATGCTAAGCGCCATCTTCTGAAGTTGCCGCCAGACCAATCGTAGCACAGCGGGGCGGAGCTACATACTTCCACGCTACGACCGACCTGAGCCTTGCGCTCTGGCCGAAAACAGAACCAGGCGCTGGGCATCCAAGTCGCCGGTTTCCCCGCATAGCGCCGACCAATCGGATTCACGGCGCCATGTTTATGAAGTTTCCGCTGCCCAATCCCACAGCGCTTGGCGTCTGCCGCCATTTTATGAATGAACATTTTGCGTCCGCCATCTTAGAGCGCGAAATTTGAATTTTTGCACTATTTAAAACCTAAAAAGCTGTTTTCACAGTACAATATCACATCAGAGTATATATTCCTAATGCCTATGCTTATATTAACCCCTTCTTTATACAAATTTCTTATGAGCTACATTTCAACCTATTGACCTGTTTTTTTAATACCTTTTTAACCCCTTCTATTCTATTTGTGCTCCACTTGCTATCTCACTATGTGCTGTACTAAGGCCATTTCTACATTAACCTCTTCTATGCCATTTGCATTTTAATTTTCTGTCACACTGTTTTATAGGGTTCAAACTGCTACATTAACCCCTTCCATTCTGTTTGCTATTCACTAACTGTGTCACTATGTGCTGTACTCATGACATTTGAAAATTAACCTCTTCTATACCATTTGTTATTTATTTTCTCATCCACACGGTTTTATAGGAGTGCAAGTAGTACATTAACCCCTTCTATTGTCTTGGCTATTCACTGCCTATGTCACTATGTGGTCTACTACTGGCATTTGAATACTAACTTCTTTAATACTATTTTTAATTTTATTGATCGTGCAGTATTTTGTACGCGTGCCAGTGGTACATTAACCCCTTACAGACTGTTCTATATTTTATTTCTACTTAGGAGTGTGTCGTTAGACTGTTAGGATTACATTAACCCATTATATGCCATTTTGATTATATTTCATACTGACGAGTCTGTAGGACTACTACCTGTCTTATATTTAACAGTTTGGATGTAATGCTACCTTACCACTGCCTTATTGTCGTGCCAGTGGGACATTAGCTACTTTTACATACCAAATATATTGGTTGCATGGCATTTTGCACTATATGACCGACTGGGGCCCCTTTCACACGCGCGTTGTACATGCAGATTTACATAATTCCATAACATGTGGTAATATTCCCATATTAACGCAAGTTCCCCATACCCGCCACCAGGGGTGCAGTTGGTCCCGCTATATCGCCGGATTAACGTTCATTTTTACATTGACCTGCCTGTTTCACCATGTACTGCGGAAGTTGCCTTATTTCTTTTTTCACCCTGCTTGGTCACATTGCGCCATTTGACGCTCGCCGCTAATGCCGCTATTTCCCCAACTGCAGAGAAAAAAATAAAAACCACTACTTCCGCAATAATCACAAAACCCTAAGTTCAAGGTAAAAATTAACGCTACCTCTGCCATTTTGCCCCAACTTCTGCAACTCCACCCCTGCTGGCGGTTATGGGGAACTTGCCGTCATATCGGTACTTTAACCGCTTTTTTTATAATGTTGGAACTCTGCATTTACAACGCGCGTCTGAAAGGGCCCTTACATCCATTTGTCTTGCCTTCAAGTCTCTTTTTAAGGACTTTAAACACACTGATTTCCATTCACAACTCCATACAGTAAACATCATTAAATATTTGTTTCGCACTCTAAAGAAGTCCATGATTTGCTTTTCACAGGATATTGAAATACACACTTTCCTTTTATTGTTTTTGCCTATTTAGACATAGTTATTATTGATTGTTTCCTTAACTAACACACTCTAGCTCATTTTGGATTGGATTCACTGCCTATTCTTACGAAGATGAGCTCTCCAACAAAAAATATCGCTCTTGCCAAGGAGGCTGCATCTACGCCTAAGAAGAAGCGTGCAGAGGAGACTTCGGAAGAGAGACGTCTTCGGTTAGTTCGTGCTAAGGCTGCTAAAGCGAAACGCATTGCAGAGGAGACTTCAGAAGAGAGACGTCTTCGGTTAGATCGTCGTAAGGCTGCTAAGGCGAAACGCACTGCTGAGGAGACTTCGGAAGAGAGACGTCTTCGGTTAGATCGTGGTAAGGCTGCTAAGGCGAAACGCACTGCAGAGGAGACTTCGGAAGAGAGACGTCTTCGGTTACATCGTGTTAAGGCTGCTCAGGCGAAACGCATTGCAGAGGAGACTTCGGAAGAGAGACGTCTTCGGTTAGATCGTGCTAAGGCTGCTAAAGCGAAACGCATTGCCAAACTCTCTTCTCCACTGAGACGTTTTCGGTTGGATGCTGCGAAGGCTGCTTCGAAGAAACGTATTTCTGAACTGTCTTCCGAAGAAAGAAGCCAACGAATGGCAAAAAGAGCCATGGCTGAGCATCGCAGACGCAAACAACAACAATTTGGAGCCACTGAAGAACCGTCTGACAAAGATACTACTCCTGCCTCTTCGTCTACTGACATTCTACAAAGTGAACGGCCTTTAACACCTCCCATGACCTCCATGGGAAAAAAAAAAGCAAAGGTTGACAAGGAGGCTGTGCGTATGCGCAAGAAGTGTGCGGAGGAGAGTTCTGAAGAAAGACGACTTCGCTTGGACAAGGAAAAGGCTGCTTTGAAGAAACGGGTTTCAAAAGAGTCTTTGGAAGGAACGATTAGCCAAAAAATCAATGGCTGCGCGTCAAAGACGCAAACAACAAAAGTTATGGCCTACAGGAGATCCATCTGATCCTCATACTGCTGCCACCTCTTCGTCTGACCCTCATACTGCTGCCACCTCTTCGTCTGATCCTCATACTGCTGCCACCTCTTCGTCTGACCATCATACTGCTGCCACCTCTTCGTCTGAATCTCATACTGCTGCCACCTCTTCTTCTACTGTGTTAACTACAACTGAACAGCCTTTACCACATCGCAAGCCCACATGTAAACGAAAACACTTTGCTGAGGAGACGCCATACAGCAAACAGTATAAAATTATGAGGCTTAAAAGGACAAGACAGATACGTCAAGATACGGAGTCTCCTACGTCTAAACAAGTCCGCTTGACCCATTTGGCTGCATCACGTCGTGACCTACGCAAAAGTTCTTCTTCCACTTCAACATTGCAAGAGGCAGAACGGAATATATATTCAACTTCTTCATTTATGGAATGTGTTGAATCTACGTCCCTTCCACGTCTCATCTATGTAGGATTACACAATAAAAATCTACGTTTGTTATCTACACCTCTCCTACATCCAATGGCATTTACTGATCAGGATCATGCTATTCTAGAACATACCTGTGGTCACATGAAGTTAATATGTGAACATTGTGAGGCTCTGCATTTTACTGCTGAACGCCCATCAGATCAACAGTTTAGTCTTTGTTGCCACAAGGGAAAAGTAAAGGTACCATTACCTCAATACCCAGAGGTCTTCCAACGCCTGCTGAAAGGAGAGAGTGAGTACAGTCGAAATTTGATGGAGAATATCAGGAGCATTAATAGTTCTTTTGCTTTTGCCTCCATGGGTGCCCATGTTTCTCTACCACCTGGACACGGCCCTTGCTGTTTCCGTATTCATGGGCAAATTTATCATCGCACTGGAACACTCCAACCTGCTCAAGATCAACCTCCAGCATATGCACAACTGTACATTTTAGATACTGCAAGCGCTATATAACAACGGCTACAGTCTCCAGAAAATGTTAAATGTCATCCTACTTTAATGAGTATCATTGCTCTTCAATTGGATAATATTAATCCCTTTGTTTCGGCCTACAAAATGCTACGTGACGTTGAATTAGAAGAACAACAGAAGGCAGTAGAACATGGCACCGTCATGCCAAATATTATCATGGCCATTAAACAAGACAGACAGCAAGACCCTAGACGCTATAACAATCCTACTGTCAATGAAGTTGCTCTGGTCTTTGAAAATGCTGATGGAGAGCCACCATTCAATAGAGACATTTTAATTCATTTGATACCTGATCCAAATAACCCCTTGGCCCCAAAAAGACAGCAAGTCAGTATTCTACACAGCAATTTAGATGCATTACTCTATCCCTTATTTTTCCCTCATGGAGAACAAGGCTGGCATGAGGGACTCAAGCATCAAGGCCAAAGTCCACGCAGGGTTACACAGCTCCAGTATTACTGCTATTTGTTGTCTGTATGGAATTGGTTCAATCCTGTCCTGAATGGTGGCAAACTAACACAGCAGTACTTAGTGGATGCGTATGTGAAAATCGAGGCTAATCGCTTAAATTTTATCCGTCAACACCAAAAGGATTTAAAAGTAGAGGATTATTGCGTACTCCAGGAACATCTCCAGAAAAAATCTATTGAGAAAGGTATTCCCATTGGCAAGACGGTCATTTTACCATCTTCCTTTGAAGGCAGTCCAAGAAACATGCAGCAATGCTATCAGGATGCCATGGCTATTGTGACTAAATTTGGACGACCGGATCTTTTTGTAACCATGACCTGTAATCCTAAATGGAGGGACATTACAAACAATTTACAGCCATGGCAGCGTGTGGAACATAGACCTGATTTAGTCGCCCGTGTCTTCAGAATTAAACTGGAAGCCCTATTAAAAGACATTAACACTGGATTATTTGGCAAAGTTTGTGCAATGGTTCATGTTATTGAATTCCAAAAGCGTGGCCTACCACACGCTCACATTTTGATCATTCTGGATAGCAAATCCAAACTAAGAACTGAGGTTGAAGTGGATAATATAGTTTGGGCTGAAATCCCTGATCCAGCAGAATAGCCTGTTCTCCATCAAATTGTGATGCAACACATGATTCATGGACCCTGTAGACAACACAACCCCAATTCTCCATGTATGGATCTTGGAAAGTGTAAGAAAGGTTTTCCTAAAGATTTCCAAACAAAAACAGTCTTAGCTGAGGATGCATACCCTACTTATCAAAGAAAGGAAGGATCATCCTTTGAACACCATTCAAAGATGATTGATAATTCTTGGGTTGTTCCCTATAACCCTTTCCTACTATTAAAATACAAGTGTAATATTAATGTTGAGGTATGTGCTTCCATTCAAAGTGTTAAATACCTATTCAAATATGTCTACAAAGGACATGATAAAGCCAATCTTGAAATTTGCCAAACCAATATCCACCATGATGAAACACATCAATTCATGGATTCAAGATACGTGAGTGCACCGGAGGCAGCTTGGCGAATATTTGCTTACCCGATGCATAGACAATCGCACTCCATTATTCGCCTTGCCGTACATCTCCCACATTCTCAACCACTTTATTTTCATGAGGATGACTCTGTTGACAACATCAGTTACACAATGCACAGAAAATCTACTCTTATGGCCTACTTTGAGCTGAATGAGAATGACCCGCATGCTCATGATTACTTATACTGCCAAATTCCAGAGCACTATGTTTGGAAAGAAGGTGCATGGGAAATTAGAAAGCGAGGAGGTTCTTCAGTGATTGGAAGAATGTATACTGTCAGTATGAAAGAACAAGAACGGTACTATTTAAGGTTGTTGTTACTGCATGTCAAAGGAGCAACAAGTTTTGACAACATTAAGACTGTTAATGAAGTCACATACCCAACTTTTAAAGAGGCGGCATTAGCCTTTGGATTGCTCTTCGATGACAGTGTTTGGAGAAATACTTTATTGGATGCCTGTGTTCTCAACATGCCTGCACAGCTTCGTGATATGTTTGCATATATATGTATTTTTGGTCCTCCAGCTCATCCATTGGAGTTGTGGCAAGAATTTAAACAAGACTTTATCCAAGACTACTGCCATGCATATCACTCCAACACTGAGGAGTGTGAGAATTGTGAAGGATATGCTATGACTGATGTCCAAAATGTTCTAAAATTTCATGCCAAAACTTTTACTGATTTTAATCTACCACGACCAAAAAGAAAGCCACACATGGCCCCACAATACAACAAGGATGATGAGTTAAGAAGAGCTCAGCAAATGAAAGCTACTTTAAATGACCAACAACTTTTGGCCTAAAATGCTATCAATCAAGCTTTACATGATAGAAGTGTACAACCTAAGTGCTTTTTCATTGACGGTCCAGGTGGCAGTGGGAAAACATATCTGTATGATTTATTAATTCATGAACTAAGAGGAGAAGGCGAAATTGTCTCACCTGCAGCCAGTACAGGGATTTCAGCTAACTTACTGCAAGGAGGAAGAACCATCCATTCGCTTTACGGAATACCAATTCCAATAAATGAAACATCCGTTTCCAGAATTAAAAATTATACAGATGCTGCACAACATTTGAAAAGTACCAAACTTTTCATTATTGACGAGTCAACTATGTTATCAAAATATGCATTGCATGTGATAGATCAACTTTTACGGGATGTCATGACAACAGATATTTCCAAGAAAAATACAACACCTTTTGGAGGGAAAGTCATTGTTCTGGGAGGAGGCTTTCGACAGTGTCTGCCTATCATCCCTCATGGTACAAGAACTGACATTATAGAGAGTTGTATTAAATACTCACGACAATGGCAGCTTTTCACTCAATTGCCACTCTTCAACAACATGCGCTCCATTGATCCTGATTATAGCAGTTGGTTACTTCAACTGGGAAATGGTGAATTGTCCAATGATTTCAACCTTGGAGATGATCTCATTGAAATCCCGCAAGACATGATCTGCACTGGCTCACTCATACTTGCTATATTTGGTGAAAACATTCTTATTGATGTACATAACAATGAAAGCATTCAGATTGCTGCATCACATGCCATTCTTTGTCCTAAAAATGACCATGTGGATATGGTGAACTCTAAGGTTATGGATTGCATTGCGGGTGAATACACTGAATACATTAGTGATGATTCCATTGATCCTGATGAGACTGAAGATCCAGACCAATATCCAGTGGAATTTTTTAATTCACTCACACCAACGGGAATGCCTTCTCATTGCCTCAAATTAAAAATCGGTACCATTGTCATGCTTTTGCGCAACTTTAACAGCAGAAAAGGTCTTTGCAATGGGACTCGCTTGATTGTCATTGCTTTGTTTGACAATATGATTCAAGCAAAAGTCATTACTGGGTCTGCAGAAGGAAATGTGGTGTTTTTTCCAAGGATTGATTTATCTCCATCAGAGACTGGCTTACCTTTCAAGTTAAGACGTCGACAATATCCCGTAAAGCCTGCTTTTGCCATGACCATCAACAAATCCCAAGGCCAAACACTGGAGAAAGTAGGGATATTTTTGCCAGAACCCGTTTTTGGACATGGACAGTTATATGTGGCTTTTTCACGAGTGAAAAGACGATGCAGTGTTAAGGTGAAAGTGCTGGATACACCCATTCAAGGCAAATTTCTGCCCAATAGTGAAAAACTCTTTACTAAAAATATTGTCTATAAGAATATTTTGGCTTGAACTTTTGCCTTTTACTAAACTGCTTTTCATTTATTGGGAACAAAAAGGACTAAAAATATCAAAACAAAAAAAAATTAGCTTAGTCTTTCAAAATATTTTGCTTTTATTTACATTCTTCATATCATATATTAGTATGAACACAATTTTATGACAACATGAGAGATGTGTATCATCCAAATGTCTGCAATAGATGATAGAAACCACTGTTTTAAATTCCAGCACTATAGGTGCTGAGAATTTTTTTTCTCTTTTTGCATAGGGAGAGGTTTTTGTGAACAGCTGAGAGACGGGTGGGACGGCTGTTCACACACATCTCATTTGCAAGGTGTGTTCTCCACATTTAGATAGATAGGGACAAACCTAAATTCTCATTTGGATTTTACCACGGTATTTTTTTCAGATTTTTGTACATTTTTGAGGAATATACTACATTTTAAGTGTTCATCACAAAGTACTAACTAACTACAAAACTTAATGTAATTTTCATGATTGCATGTATGCAATGTGTAGTTTACTTGCGGTGTGTGCAGACAACGTAGTTGCGACAGTGTCAGTCACATCAACTGCAGTCAACTGTGGTTTGTTAGTGGCTGCATTTGCTGCACCTGCCGAAGCCACGTTCGCTCCATTTACAGCACGTTAACTACAATTTTTTTAGGCATTGCACGGAATGTGCTGCAAGTCTGTCGCCGGTAACTACTTCTGTATCAAATTTTAAAAGTTTTTTATTTTAATCAAAATCCTTACAAAAATCTAAGAAAAATGTTGACTTAAAATTTTATCAATTCGGATTTAGTTAGAGTAGGTCCCATCAGGTGTAAGGGCATCTTGACGCGATTGGTGGGCTGACACAAACTGGCCAATAGACAGAATACTAATATTAATTTCTGAAAGAAACTTTGAGAAATTAACACGTATTGCTACTTTGTGTTCTAAGACCCTTACAACATAATACTTCAATTGTCCACAAATGATATCTACTATGCAAACATATGTAGTTGATGGAAAGATATCATGGAATAATTGGATTATTAGTTAAAATTCTAATTTAATAAACTATACACCGATTCTAGAATCCCGATGCAATCGCATCGGGCTCACAGCTAGTTAATAATATTCATGTAAATAAAATACTATTAAATGGATTGTGCACTCCAGGGAATGTTATGTTATTTGAACAATGCATGATGCCCACAGGGTGTGAGAAAAAAAACGGTAAAGACTAAGAGCTTTCTGATCAAAACCAGTTTTTTTTTAAATTTAAATATAAATAAATGTGATGTTTCAACCCCTTCATGACCAAGGGCGTAATAGTGCGCTCTTGGCAGTGTCCCTCCCTCTGATGCAAGCTCAGCAAGTGAGCTCGCATCTTCCCCACACATCAGCTGATCTGATTAGCCAACAGGTGTAGCTTACAGCACCGATCGAATCAGTGATCTGATTGGTGCTGTTAACCCTTTGAATAGCACTGTCATTCACTGAGGGCTGCTATTCTATAGTTTGGGGGGCCCAAAAATGATGAGCCCTCACCCCGCTGAGAATACAAGCTCCCAGCTACCTAGTTTTACCTTGGCTAGCAATTAAAAATATTTATCTATATATCTGTCTATTCTAACTTTACAGCGGGAAAGACCATGTTAGCAAAGCATGTCATACTTATGACATGCGCATAACATAGAGTTGCTAGGTGCGGAGAAATCCCACACTGGCATGTCATCCGTATAACATCTGCATGACATCCGCATGACAAACGCCAAGATCTCTTAAGGAAGAATGATGGGAGTGATGGTGTGTCACGGTCCGCGCTGCTTCTGGATTCAATAAACTCACCAAAGAGCCCAGCAATCTTTCATCCTCTTTATTCCTTATTCCTACGCGTTTCAGCGCCACACCCGGCGCCTTGAATGTCCCTGAGGAAGGCGCCGGGTGTGGCGCTGAAACGCGTAGGAATAAGGAATAAAGAGGATGAAAGATTGCTGGGCTCTTTGGTGAGTTTATTGAATCCAGAAGCAGCGCGGACCGTGACACACCATCACTCCCATCATTCTTCCTTGGAATATACCACGGTCCAGTGGTAGGTGGAGGTCCTGCAGCAGCTTGGAACACTGATTCCTAAAACGCAATCAAACCAGTTGTGGGGACCACAACTGGACCAGGTGAGCGGCCACACAGCATCACCATTTGTACACTAGTGTCACTAGTGATAGGGCACTATTGCGCCTCTTGTCCCCCCCCTCTTATATTTTGCAAGATCTCTTAAGGTACCTTTACACGCGGCAACATTTCTAGGGTGTCAACAGGTAACTTACTGGCTGCAGTGAAATCATGAAGACAAGGTTCTATCTTGTTGCTGTGTACAAATGGAATAATCTCTCCATGATTTCACTGCAACCAGTAAGTTGCCTGGTGACAAGCTACAAATGTAGCCGTGTGTAAAGGTACCCTAAGGGTACCTTTACACACGGCTACATTTCTAGGGTGGCTACAGGTAACTTACTGGTTGCAGTGAAATCATGGAGAGATTATTCCATTTGTACAAAGCAACAAGATAGAACCTTGTCTCCATGATTTCACTGCAGCCAGTAAGTTACCTGTTGACACCCTAGAAATGTTGCCGCGTGGGTACCATTAGGGTATGCTCACATCTGTGTTTCTTTCAGCTTTGAGAATCTTTGCAAGAAAAGACTGTTATGCGAGAGTTATGCGTTTTTTCATTTAAATGACATGCATATGTCATACACTTGGTATCCGTAAGTCATGCATATGACATGCGTTTTTAAAATGGTCTTTCCCATGCTTTAAAAAGTTAGAATGGGGCCAATCAGTTTCATGCATATTCTCAGCACTGAACAGAAATAGCCAGTTACAGATGCTCACCCTCTGTGACTATGTATGTTATTGGCTGTTGCAATCAGACTGAACCCCTACAATCTGCACTGGTGTCTGGGTTTGATTGCCATATGCATTAAAGTAGTGCTTGTCAACCAACCTGCAGTCATAAGCGTGTTAAATAAATAAATAAATAAATAATGGGAAAAAATGCATAGGGGTCAAATATATGTTTCATATCAAACAAGGGGTCCCAATGCTGTTTTTTTTTTTTAAATAAATAAATAATCAGTGATGTGAGGTCTCCCCAATTTGATACTCAGCCAAGATAAAGAGCACAGCAGGGGGTTGTTATTCGTACCCATCGAAGCACATAGTTATTGCCCCCCAGAGTAAGAATAGTAGCCATGCTAGAATTTGGCACATTCATTAGAAGTGCATAATCTTGGCACTTTACCCTGCTCTTCCTGATGCCCTGGTGCAGTGGCATCGAGGTGATAGAAGGGGTTAATGACAGTTGAGTATTGACAGCTTTTCATTAAGCTCTGGATTGGTAATGTCAGATGTCAATGACACCCACTCATTACCAATCAAGTAAGTGAATAATAAGTCTAATTGTAAGTCATATGACTCTAATGACTCCAAAATTAGATTTATTGGCACTTACAACCAAAAGTGGGATATGATGAGAAAAATCTTTGCCACCCACTGGTCGATACTTAAAGGGATCCTGTCACCCCCAAAACCCCTCAAAACCTATTAAAAGCTGTCCCTACAGCATAGTAACACTTACCCTACACTCCTTTTACCTCCTAAAAGCACCAAGTGAAATAGGAGAAAAATGTTATTATAGTACCTCATTATGGATGATAATGAGTGACTATGCTATTCATAGTCACTCATCCAGGCTCTCCCACTGCATGATATCACGCCTCCATAGGCGTGATCTTGGAATCTGATTAAAATGCGCGCCTCCCCGCCGCTCTCCTGTGTCTCGGCCGGCCTGTAATGGGGCTTGGTATTCAGCATAGAATGGATGTGCTATTTTATGATTTACTATTCATGTGTCAATTGTGGCTTATTACAGGGGCTCCCATTAGTTGCTCACCCACAAATTTTATTTATTTCATGTCTGTCATGTCTGTATAATGTTTTTATGAATTGTTTAAAAAGATAGTTATAAAAGATGCTGACAGGGAAGTAGTGGAACTATTGAATTTTGAGAAGGAAGCTGATAGTAACCCCAAAATGGAAGGAAGCATAGATTGCCCTGGGACCACCACAACGCTAGCAGCCACATCAGGGCAGAGGAATGTGAGTAGAGTCAGACAGACACAAGACTATTATCCTTGGAGACCCTTTGAGCAGCTAGCTACCGTCAAGGCAGAAAGTGTTGCCACCGTTGAAATTTCTCCCAGAAAATTATTGCAGCTATGCATTTTGTCATACAAATTATTATTATTTCCCTTGTGTGCGTTGGAACAATACAAAAAAAAGTAGAATTGGACATAATTTCAAACAAACTCTAAAAATTGGACAGACAAAATTGTTGGCACCTTTCCAAAACTTGGTTTCAAGCATCTGATGCTCTTTCAAACTGACTTGGGGCAAGTGACAGGTTGGGTAATATGAAAATGACTCAATTACATTGTGTATCTGTGTGTGCCACACTAATCATGGAGAACAGAAAGAGGAGAAGATAATTGAGTGAGGCCTTGAGAACCAAATTTGTTGAAAAATAACCATCGCAAAGTTGCAAGTCCATTTGCAGAGATCTTTATGTTCCTTTGCGCACAGTGCACAACCTATTTAAGAAGTTTACAACCTATGGCACTGTAGCTAATCTACCTGCACTTGAAAAGCAGAGAAAAAATGATAAAAGTTTGCAAAGCAGTATAGTCTGAATGATGGAGAAGCAGACCCAATCATGTACCAAAGAAATTCAAGCTGTTCTGCAAGCTCAGGGTTAATCAGTCATCACATTTAAATAAAATAAATGCTATAGCAGATTCTGTATGCTAATACAGAAAGTTAAAAAAAGCTTGACTGCAGTTTGCCAAAATGTATGTAAGTAAGCCAAAATCCTTTTGTACAACTTGTGTACAGAAGAGACCATAATAGAGCTTTTTGATAAAGCACCTCATTCTACTGTTAACCTAAAGTGGAAAAAAGCCTACAAAGAAAAGAACACAGTAACTACAGTCAAATATGGTGGAGGCTCAAAGATATTTTGCGGTTGTTTTGCTGCCTCTTGCACTTGGTGCCTTGACTGTGTGATAAATATTTTCAAATCTGAAGATTACCAAAGGATATTATGTTGCAATGTAGTGCTCAGAGTTAGGGATGGGCGAATACTAAATTACTCGGACTCGCTAGACTCTAACGAGTAGGATCCCGATACTCGCTACTCGTTGCGAGTCTAACGAGTCCAATGTAAATGAATGGGAAAGCGAGTATTGTATTTAAAGGCTTTTAAAGAATAGTTTAAAAAAAACCGGATTGAACCGGTCCAGTTCAATCCGGTCCCATAGACAGTCATGTTAAAGTTAACCGGCTTGAACTGGACTGGGACAATCCGATTTGTTTTAACATGACGCTCTTTGTAACCAAAATGACGGTCTGTGTAACCGTATTAAACCTGACCGTTTTTTTTCAATCTGAAGGGTTAGTGCAAAATTAGTTAGTGCGCAAAAACAGTCACCAAGGTGTACTGTGGTGCTCTCTGCGTCACCGCTAGATGGTACCGTGCATGCTGTCAGTTAGCAGAGCAGCAATGCACTGTCCCTAGCAAAAATTAAGCTGCAGGGGTAAATATGACCCCAAAACTATCTGCTGGAAAAAAAAAATCTTAGCTTCTGATTTCAGCTCTGAGGAAAGCTGAGTGAGCTAAGCTCTGAGGTCAGTGCTGTGTGGAACTGTAAAGCTGCTCCTGCCTGTCTCCCTGCCCTACAGTCCCTTACAGAACTCCTCCGTCCTGGTAGCTCTCACAAAAGCTTTTGGGTTAAATCTGAGGAATTTCGAGGTGGATTTCCTACACTGACTGACACTCCCTAGGATCTTCTGCAACTCTCCCTACACTAGCTCAGATCGTCATAGGAATGTGCCCAAAATGGTGGGTGCAAGGCTTATATACAGCCTTGCCTTGTCATACATGACATAGGCATCACAATGGACAGCAGCCAATCATAGTAATGCCACAACCAACATGGCTCCGGCATTACTGACTATGATTGGATAACATGCTGGGCTGGCTCTTCACTTTTTTCATAGCTAACATGCTAGGCTGTCTCCGTCTCGTAGCGTAACATTAACATATTCTATATTCAGCGAGTACCGAATACAGAATACAGGAGTAGACTCGCTCGTAATACTTGCTGCTGACAGCGGGTATCTGGTAACCGGTCAGGTTTTGTAACGATTCAGGGACAATCCGGCTGCATAGCAAACATGTTAGGTTGAAATGGATTGACATGGAGTCTATGACCGCTTTAAGCATGTTCTTTATACCGGGACTAAACCGGATTGTACCAGTTTGCACAGATCCGGGTACATTAAACATTGATGTCTATGGTACCTGATTGAACCTGACCGGGTCAATCCGGGAAAATCCGATTCAAAGAAGTAGAGGAATAGAATTTACAATTGATTTTCATTGGACTCGTTACTGTGCGAGTAATCACAATGAAACTTGCAGAGTAAGGAGTCGACCGAGTACCCTACTACTCGCAGAGTAGCGAGTAGTAACGAGTAGATTCGCCCATCCCTACTCAGAGTCAGAAAGCTGGGTTTGCTTTCTAGGTCATTGGTCTTCCAGCAGGAAAGTTACCCTGAACATACTTCAAGAAGCACCCAAGTATGGTTGGAAACAAATCGCTGGAGAGTTCTAAAGTGGAGAGCAATTTGTCTGGTTCTAATTCCGATTGAACACCTGTGGAGAGATCTTAAAATTGAGGTTGAGAGAAGGCACCTTTCAAATATGACAGACCTGGTGCAGTTTGCAGTAGAAGAGTTGTCCAAAAATTCCAGTAAAGATGTTTAAGAAGCTTATTGATGGTTATAAGAAGCACTTGATTACAGTTATTTATTCCAAAGGGTTTGCAACCAAGTATTAACTTGAGGGTGGCAACAATTTTGTTTGGTCCACTTTGTGGGTGTTGAGCGAAATTGTGTCCAATTTGCCTTTTTTTCTCTGTTTCTTTTGTGTTGTTTTAATACATACAAAGGAAAAAACACGTGCATACAATTATATTGTGCCTAGAGCCATTATACTGTGCAGAGGGCAGTGTGTGGCAATTATACTATGTTGAGAGATAGTAGGGGCCACTATACTGTGCAGAGGGTTATGGGGGACATTATGGCTCAGTGGTTAGCACTGCAGACTTGCGGTCCTGGGTTCTATTCTCACCAAGAACAACATCTGCAAGGGGTTTGTATGTTCTCCCTGTGTTTGAGTGGGATTCCTCCCACATTTCAAAGACACACTGATAGGGTGTTTAGATTGGGCACCCCAAGAAGGACAGTGTTTTAAAAATGTATGTAAAAACTATGGAATTAATAGTGCTATATAAGTGAACAAATATTATTATTATTATTATACTTTGTGGAGGGACATCAGAGGCTATTATATTGTATGTAGGCTCATGGTACTGCATGGAGGGCCGTGTAAGGGTCAAAGTTGGAGATTATACTGTGCTGGGGTCACCACTCATTGCTAGGGTAGTTGAGGGGTGGTACAGTTGGGTTATCATAATGCATGTGGAGGTTACTGTGGAGGTATTTATTGTTGGGGCATTATATAGCATTCTAGGGCACACTTGTTGGCATCATACATTATAGCTGTAATGAAAGGGAAATCTATGGTATTTAATAAGAGGAATATTATATTGGAAGGGTAGCAAATATTGTGGCATATGGGATATCTACCTGTGTGACACAGACAGATATTATTTTCTTTTTTGGGGGGCCCAATTAAAAATTCTTCTATGGGGACCCATGATTTCTATATATGCCCCTGGCTGCAGTACAGTATATGGAGTGAGGGGGGAATCAGTGTTGACACTGTATGAGTAAAGGGGGGATCGCTGTGGTAGCACAGTATATGGAGTGAGAGGGGATCACTGCTGAAGCAACATGGGGAGTGCAGGGGATGGGTGTAGATACAGGAAGTGCAGTGAGAGGGATGGGTGAGAACACAGTATGTGGAGTGAAGAGAGATGGGCGTAGACACAGGAGGATTGGGAGGGATGGTTTCAAACAGTACGGGGACTGAGAGGGATGGGTGTAGACACAGTATGTGGAGTGAGGGAGGGATGGCTACTGACATTATTTGGAGTGAGGGGGGATGGCTGCCGACACAGTATGAGGAGAGGGGGGGATGGGTGTAGACATGGGGTCTCAAACTCCAGTCCTTGAGCTCCACACACAGTGCATGATTCCAGGATTTCCTTAGAGTTTAACAGTTAGTAAGTTAATTACTAACTGTCAAATGTTATGGAAATCCTGAAAACCTGGACTGTGTGCAGCTCTCGAGGCCTGGAGTTTGAGACCCCTGGTGTAGACACAGTATGGGGGGTGAGAAAAGAAAAGGTGTGAACATAGTATGTGAAGTGAGTGGGGGATTGCTGCCAACATAGTATGGCAAAAGAGGGGGGATGGCTGCTGACACAGTATGGGGAGGAAATGGGGAAGTGAGATAGTGAGGAAACAGTGGGAGATGAAAAAAATGTATGGGGGCACAGAATAGAGACTGAGAAGTATCCAAACAGCATGAAAAGACTGGGCACTGACCTTTTGTTCCTCCAGGAGCGATGAGGAAAAGAGCACGTTGCTCAGCTGCACCGCATAAGTCCAAGCATGATTCCAGAGTCAAGAGCGGCACTCGTGCTTCTTAGAAATATCCGGCTTTATTGATCATCCATGCAGGTTACAGGGACTTGTGCTCGAGGGGAGGGGGAGAGGCTGTTAGCTAACAGCCTCTCCCCCTCCCCTTGAGCACAAGTCCCTGTAACCTGCATGAATGATCAATAAAGCCGGATATTTCTAAGAAGCACGAGTGCCGCTCTTTACTCTGGAAAGAGACTGAGAAGTGTGGAACTGTATGGAGAGGGGGCAGCGTGTGTGGATAGTGTAAGACCACAGCAGGAGGGGGAGGCAGTATACAGAAAAGGGGAAGTTTTATGATTGAAAACAGTATCGACAGTATAAGGGGACACAGTGTGATAGGACAGTGTGATGAGGGGGCCAGTATGTAAAAAAGGGGGGCAGGTGTGGTGGGCAAGTACCATAAGAGGGACAGTGTGTAAATGATATTTTGTGTATGGAACAGTGAGGCACAATTATATATTTGGGGACAAATAGTAGGGCAGATATTTTTACTAAGAATTTTAATCATTCTGCTTTTTTATCTTGCCGGGATGGGCTGAAGAAGACCAGAGAAGATGGAAGTCTGTAAAGACAAGCTATGGATGTGAAAAAGTCATTATGGTGTCTGGACAACATGAAGAAAAGAAAATGATGACTGTGATCAGAGGCAAGTTCTTCTATAAGGTATCTGGATGTAAAAGTTTATTTGTGATACTAATTCTCATCAGTGATGAGTGAATCTGCTCATCGCTCTTCAGTACTCACACGGATAGCACAGTATTCAGGCTTCTTGGTACTCGCCAACTACTTGTGTGCTCGCCTTGCGAGATTTGAGTGTGCTGCCAAGCATGTTTGGTGCCTGATTTTCAGCCGCTAAGCAGGCTGTGCTTGCTTGCTAATCATGTAGCCATATTGGTTGTTGCATTACTGTTACTGGCTGGCCGATCAGCATCATAGTATCTATATAAGCCCTGCCACCACCATCTCATATGTATTGCACCTGAAAACAGTGTAGTGGGAGCATAGGGTCCGAGCGAGCAGTGTGTAGGGAGAGTGTTTCTGCCATCTAAGTCTAACAAAACAGCTCTTTTAAGAGCTCCATCGAGTCTATACTAGGTCAGAATAGTGTAAGGAGGGAGAATTTGTAGAGCAGAGACAGACAAAACAGAAGTGTTCCAGTATGTCAATATTTGAACAATACAACAGCTCTTTTATGAGGTAAATGGAGTCTAAACTAGTTCAGAGTAATATAGTGAGGGAGAGTTGTGGAGCAGAGACAGACTAAACAGTTGTGTTCCAGTATCTCCATATTAAAACAGCACATTGTGTACTATCTAATAGATTAGTTGTATTTTGTGCTGTCCGTTAAAAAGCACTGGTCCTTTTTCCACTAGTCATTTTTGGGGGTCAGACTTTGCTTGACCTGTGCCATAAAAATGTACCTAAATTATCATTTAATACGTTCCCAGTGTGCTGTTAAAATCATGTCAAATACAGTACTTGCATTCTGTGATGTTTATTAAAAAAGCACTGCTCTTTCTTGCCCCAGTTACTTTTGGGGTCAGACTTAGCTTGGCCTGTGCCATAAAAGGCTAAATTATTAGTTAATACGGTCCTAGTGCGCTGTTAAAATTGTGTCAAAAAGAGTAGTTGTATTTTTAAAGAACAGACGGCACTCACCGGTGTGATTTTCGTGCGTTTATTTCAGACGGCACATTGCTTGATGCAGGGAGGGGAGGGAGTGCAGAGGAGACGACGGCACCGTTTCGCGCTTACAATGCGCTTCCACGGGTCACGAGTTAATGGCGTGCAGCTCGCTTCCTATATAGGAGGAGTCTGCAGCCTAAATTGACATCACCATTAACTCTTAAGATGTGAATACAAATAAATCTTTAAAATCAAGATTCCACTCATTCCTGAAGGTAAAAATGAAGAACAGTGAACATTACAAGCTTATACAGTTACAATTATTCTGTGCGGCTTTAATACCAGATGGCTTGCTGGCAGGGAGGGAGGATGCCGAGACTTATTTCACTGATTGTGAAGTGAAGGACTGTGTGTCTGTTCTGAGTGAAAAAAGCTTAGAACAGAAAATATCTTTTCTCGCTGAAAAAGAACTTCGCTTATTTTGGACAGTGACTTCATTAAAGACTTATGTGGCTTGTAAAAGGGTGCCCAGGGGGCTACGTGTAGCTAAGAATATGGCCTTTCAAACCAGCAGTCCTGAGTTTATCAAGAAATGGGAAGAAATTCAACATGATTCATCCATGAAATTTCTATGTTTAGTCTTAGAGCAAAATGTAAAAGATCATCGGAAGATCACTGATGAATTAATTGCTCTGAGAAGAGAATTACAAAAGAGAGCCAAGAAAGGGAAATGGTCCTCTTTTATAAAAAAGCTGGATGAAAAATTAGTACCACTCCAGAATGAAATTAAAGCTCTGAAAAGAGAAAAATTTCTAAGAGACAAGGCAGATTATGAACAAGGCCATGTCTTCAACTGGGGTAGGTCTATGGATACCCCTAGAAGGAAGAAAAAGAGAAATACTGGGGGTTCTACCCCCAGAACGCCATCAACACCAAAGACCCCAAGTAAGCCCAATAACCCGGGCCCCAACAATAAGCCGGCAAAAACAGGAAAAAAGCCTATAAACATAAGCACAGATGAAGAAGATGTTCTGTATGACAACGATCTAGATGTTGATGATGAGGACAATGTCCCTTTAGACGGAGAACAAGACGAGGAGGACAAAACAGGAGGAGAGGTGGAAGATCTTATACTCCCCCCGCCTCTCAAAAGGAAGCAAGTCTCCTGGAGGGACTAGATCCGCAGCTTCTTCGAGTGTATAACCTGTCTCATTATGAGTTGTCTAGTGACATGTTAGCCGTACTGCGCAAGGGGCTGAATTATTGTATGGCTGAGACCTTTAATTATGCAGAATTCAGATCTGATTTGTTCAAGTCTACCAGAAAGTTATGTCTCTTTAAGCATTTTGAAAACCAAAAAGGTTCATTAAATGTTGATAATACGCATAGAAAATCAAAAATGTCTTTTAGCGCCACTAACATCGGTCCCTTGGGTTTTTTTGTTGAAAAAGATAACTTGCCTCAATCCCAAGCTGATCTTCAACTGCTCTTGGGTATCGCTGATAGTCAGTTTGGGGAAACAATTAATAAAGATACTTGTCGCCCTCCTTTTAAAGGGGGCGTGAAATCTACCTATATGCCTCCAGCGATACCTAATGACAGCATAGATCTGTTTACCGAATTGGTGGATCGTGACGTAAGAGCCCTTATTTATCCAAAACCTGCCAGAAATTTGTCTTGTGGAGAACAGAGGGCTTTAAAAGAAATGTGCCAGTGGAAGGATATTATTTTCAGGAAGGCTGACAAAGGCGGGAGTATAGTGGTGTTAAATCGAGCCGACTATATCAAAGAAGCATTAAGACAATTAAATCAGATTAACACCTATGTGCCTGTTTCCGCAGACCCTACTAGTAAATTTACGAATAAATTGAAATCCTTATTAAGGTCAGCTGTTGAAAAGAATGTTCTCACTGTGATCGAGGCTGAGAAATTATTGCCAGAAAATCCTGTAAAACCACACTGGTACTACTTGCCCAAAATACACAAGAATGAAAGCGAGCCACCAGGCAGACCCATTGTGTCTGCAATAGCCTCGTTGTTCGAACCACTTTCCAAATATTTGGATTGGTTCTTACACCCGTATTTGGCTTCAGTCCCATCATTGGTAAAAGACTCATTTGATTTTGTAAAAACAGTCGATCATATAGCTTGGAGTGAAAAGTTTAATTTAACATCAATTGACATAGAGAGTCTTTACACAAGGATTCCCCAGTCCTTGGCTGTAAAGGTTATCAATGATCTTTTGGAGAAAAACAGGGTAGATAGGGATGTTAGTAGTTTTGTTTCTAATTCATTAAGCCTTATTCTTGAGAACAATGCGTTCAACTTTTTAGACCAATGGTATGTCCAAAGGGAAGGGACAGCGATGGGTACTCCCGTCGCATGTACCCTGGCCAATTTATTTCTGGCTGCTTTTGAAGACTCTTACATTTACACGGAGAACAACCCATTTTTGATAAATATTAAATACTACATTCGCTACGTGGACGACGTATTGGTGGTGTGGGAAGGGGATGATAAAACCTTTGTTAAATTTGTTGACTACCTCAACCACAATACCTTCAATATGTCTTTCACGTCAGTGTTTGGTGGGTCTAGTCTGGAATTTCTTGATGTCAAATTGGATCTGACTAATAAGGGGTTGGTTCGGTCTGTCTTTAAGAAAAAGACAGCCACCAACTCCTTACTTCATTATAGAAGTGCTCACCCTGAATTTACTAAAGCGGCATTGCCGTTCAGCCAGTTACTGCGGTTAAAACGGTTAAATAACACTTCTGAAGGTTTTTCATCTCAGGCGGAAGCTCTGATGAAAGATCTTGCCTATAGAGGTTATCCCACCAATATTTTAAAGAAGGCGAGAGAGAAAGCACAACAACATGTCGGCACAAGGAAGGAGGGTGCATTGGAATTGGTTCCTGATAATGATGATGATAAAAAAGGGTCTAGAAAATTTTACTTCAATTTCAAATACGGCCCTATGTACAGTATTATTACTGCAGCAGTAAAACGTCATTGGCACGTGATCGAAAACGACAAAACCTTTTCGAGGGTATCACCACAACTAGTTACGACATATAGGAGGAGTAAAAATATCGGCGATCTTATAGTCCAGAAAAGGATTAAACCATTATAAGGTAGCCCCTCTTGGCTAAATTCCAACCCATTAAAAGGGAATTTTAAGTGTTCACATTGCAACTGGTGCAGGTATTTAGAGTGCGGCCCTACGGTAAGGATTGGGGCACTTGTTAATAAAACACAAACTTTTATAAACTGCCGCACTAGCTGGGTTGTGTACATTCTATGGTGTCCATGCCAAAGATACTACATAGGGAAAACCATACGTTCAATGAACGTCAGAGTAAGGGAGCATTTTAACTCAGTACTCACCGGTAAAGGTTCCCCGAGATTGATTCAGCACATTAGGGATGACCATGATGGTGATCCTACAGTGCTGAAGTTCGCGGGTATAGAGAGAATTTTTCATTCCAGGAGGGGTGGAGATGCACATAAGAAGTTGCTACAAACCGAAGCCAACTGGATCTTGAATTCTTTTGCTCAGGGTCCAGCTGGCTTGAATGATAAGATTGATATGGCCGTTTTTCTATAGGTCGTTTTTCTATAGGTCGTTTTTCTGTGATAGTGGGAGGTTGCGTGCTTGCTGCTTTAATGACTATACATATGAATAATGCCTCCGCTGTTTGCCGTTGTTGGAGTTTCTCGGTTCGCCTTGTCTTCCTCTGTTTTTTCCTGAATACTCATTTCTAGTCATTTTCATTGGTTGTCTGCATCTGGTTCAAGTAGTAAGCGGTGGTCGCATCTGCCGGGCGGACGAGTCTATGAGATCAGAGCGGTGAGTAAACAACATAACACTATTTGGTTGATCGTTGATACGTAGTGCGTCTTGGTTTGTAGTCTAATTTTGACTACCATGTATTTGGATTTGGAGCTAATTAGTGCCATTTATATCAAATGACTTGGAATGGTTTTTTTTTTTTTTTTTTTTTTTTTTTTAAATTAAAATCATAATGCCAGCACATTTTGTAATCTGATTGAACAGATGGTGGTTTATTGAGGTAGTATTAGACATTTTGTTATATTATGACTTAATCTTTTTATGTTTTTGTCGGTATGGACCGATAAATCATTACTTATGAACAGCATTGAGCTATATCATATCCGCGTTCTGGTCTCTATGGTAACCCTGCCCGGTTTGTTGCTGCTTCCTTTTTCTGTAGTTATTTTGTTCCAGTGTTACATGGTGACAGAATAATTGTAACTGTATAAGCTTGTAATGTTCACTGTTCTTCATTTTTACCTTCAGGAATGAGTGGAATCTTGATTTTAAAGATTTATTTGTATTCACATCTTAAGAGTTAATGGTGATGTCAATTTAGGCTGCAGACTCCTCCTATATAGGAAGCGAGCTGCACGCCATTAACTCGTGACCCGTGGAAGCGCATTGTAAGCGCGAAACGGTGCCGTCGTCTCCTCTGCACTCCTCCCCTCCCTGCATCAAGCAATGTGCCGTCTGAAATAAACACACGAAAATCACACCGGTGAGTGCCGTCTGTTCTTTAAAATTGAACTTTCATGTTGTGCTGATTGGCAGGCACCGCCGTGTGTCTGGACTGTTATCTCCACTGTCTGCTGCCGCTCCCGGGAGCTGTTACGCTCCGGTGCCCTGTTCCTACTGTCTACGAAACAGTAGTTGTGCTTTGTGATGTCCGTTAAAAAGCACTGCTTCTCCTTGCCTGGGTCTTATTTGGGGTCAAACTTTGCTTGTCCTGTACCATAAAAATCTAAACTATTATTTAATACGATTCTAGTGTGTTGTTAAAATTGTGTCAAAAAGAGTAGTTGTGTTTTGTGCTGTTCTTAAAAAACTATTGGTCCTTCTTCCCCCTCAAATTTTTGTGGTTACATTTTGCTTGGCCTTTGCCAAAAACTTTCAAATATGATCCTTCTGCTAGTATACTCTTTAAATTCTGTCAAATACAGTAGTTGCGTTTTGTGCTGTCTGTTAAAAAGCACTCCTCCTTCTTGCCAGGGTCATTTTTGGGGTAAGACTTTGCATGTCCTGTGCGATAAAAATTGAAAGCATGGATCCTTCTGCCCCCTCAAATTTTGGGGGTCACATTTTCCTTGCCTGTGTCAAAAACTTTAAAATATGAACAGTTTGTTAGTGAACTCTTGAAAACCTGTTAAATACAGTATTTGCTACATGATTTGCCTTTTCTGGTGTCCTTAAAAAAGCACTGGTCCTTCTACCCCCACAAATTATTGGGGTCACATTTTGCTTCAAGTATAAACTCTCGTAGTGACCTCTTTAAATCCCATTAAATACAGCAGTTGCGTTTTATACTGTCCGTTAAAAAGCACTGGTCCTTCTGCCCAATCAAATTTTTTGGGGTCACATTTTGCTTGGTCTGTGTCAATAAGTCTTATGAAGGAACACTGCCTAATAGGCCTATACATGTGACTGATCAAGTTGACTAATTGTATATCACAAAAATGTTCATCATGCTCCTGAGGTTGGTGAAGCATAAAATTTAATGCAGCAGTTGCTATGAAGGCCCCCTGTCCAATAGGCCTACATGACTCACTCATACCCCTGTTCCAGATCAATGAAATGCTAGACCAGACCCTGTGCTATGTATTCAAGCTGCACCATTATAACATTTTTATTTCTGTGTCAATTGATGCCCCTTTTGTGGTATGTGACGCTAATTTTTGGAAATATAAAGACTCATCTTGTGATGTCTTTGTTATGTGTTTTGGGAATTTTACAAGGTTCGCTGAGCAAGATGCCTACAACTCACTCATCTCTTGATAAGTATTGAAGCTTTAAATATGAACCAAGCCTTGTGCCATCCATAATGCACAATGATGCTAGTTTTAACTCTGGGGAAGAGATAGCACCTTTCATGTTGTCTGTCTTTAATTTGAGCTGTTTTGGCATCTTTTGTGCCCCTCTGAAGGTGTTTTTTTTTAGGCCGTTGATTTTCTTCCACATTCACTTGAATGGGGTTCGGTATTTCGGAAAAATGTTTGCCAATGTAGTCGGTGAACATCCGGTGCACTGAACCCAACCTGAACTTTAAAAGGTTCACTCATATCTAGTTAAGAAAACTTGCAAAAATGAACATTTTTGTTAAATTTAATTTGGGTTACTGGCATTTATAGGGCTTACAAAGTATGGAGAAATCCAGTCCTTCTTGAATTTTACGAGATTAAGTCTGTCTCCATTTTCCATTGCCAGATGAATGTGTGTATCATCATGATTTCCATAAAACTAACAAAATGTACAGACAACATACTAGCAGCAGGGCAGGTCAGCACCTCAAAGACGTACAAGGAGAGATTGGGCCAAGTGTGAAATTTGGACACTAAATAGCATCAGGAATGATGCTGATATGGTCACTTAAGTACTCCTTCACCATCTTGGTCAACTTTTCCTTGTTTGTCAAAGTTACACCCACAGATAGAATTTGCTGATGTGACAGTTTTTTTAAATTGACCCAGTTTTGGCACATTTTACACTTGCCTGTGTTGGATCTGGTGTGCGGGTCTCTACCCTGTAATTCTTGGTGTTGAAAAAAAGGAAGTACCTTGGTGTTCAGAAAGTCAGTTGGACATGGACTGTACCATGTGTGGAAAACTAATGTTCTCCTTCTTTCCTAATCTTCCCTTTCTATTCATTCACACATATAGCAAAATCACACTCACTGTGCCATTATGTATGCACTATTAATCGGCCTTATATATGTCACCCACAGACATTACCACAATTCTAAGTTGCACTAATTGTTCTGATTGTGTTAATATTACTGTGATTGTTTTTGATATGTTCACTATCCTGACGAAGGTCTATGGCCAGGGTCACATCCGCGTTTTTTTTTTTAAATCCTGATCCGGTTTGGAGCTTTCAAAAAGCTCCAAACCGGACCAGGAAACGCTCCTCATAGGAGCCTATGAAAAACACCGGATGACTTCACAAGCCATCCGGTGGCCGGATCCGTCACTGCTGCCTGCGTTTTAAATCATGCAGGCAGCAGTTTTCGCAGCGTTTCTGGGACCGCACTGCGGTCACCGGATGGCTCAGGATGTGTAATCCCTGAGCCATCCGGTAACTGCATAGGTTGCGGATCCCGGCTATTGCCGGGATCAGCAAACCTAGTAAAGAGTTAAATTGATTACTAAAGTACTGTTTGAGGTCTGTAGGGGGGCTTAGACCCCCCCTACAGACCGGCCGCCCACTTCGGTGGCCTTCTAGTACAATATCCCCGCTGGCACGGGCTCCTCCGAGCCCGTGCAAGTTCCCAACACCCCCAGCCCCCGATTTACTATACAGGGGTGCCTGCACCCCTCTGGTATACTTATTCCTTGGGCGGGGCTGTTTGCGGCAGCCTCCGCCCCCTCATTTCTCATGGCCGCCCCCTCTATGCCTCATCCATTGATGTGACGCCGGACGCGTCATGAAAGGGGCGGGGCGCACGGTGTGACGGGGTTCGCCCCGCCCTTTCATGACGCGTCCGGCGTCACATCAATGGATGAGGCATAGAGGGGGCGGCCATGAGAAATGAGGGGGCGGAGGCTGCCGCAAACAGCCCCGCCCATTGATTATTCACAACATTGGAGCCTGCAGGATACACGTAAATATGTACTTTAACCATGACTTTAATATATCATTTTCCCCCCATACAGGAATAAGTATACCAGAGGGGTGCAGGCACCCCTGTATAGTAAATCGGGGGGCTGGGGGTGTTGGGAACTTGCACGGGCTCGGAGGAGCCCGTGCCAGCGGGGATATTGTACTAGAAGGCCACCGAAGTGGGCGGCCGGTCTGTAGGGGGGGTCTAAGCCCCCCTACAGACCTCAAACAGTACTTTAGTAATCAATTTAACTCTTTACTAGGTTTGCTGATCCCGGCAATAGCCGGGATCCGCAACCTATGCAGTTACCGGATGGCTCAGGGATTACACATCCTGAGCCATCCGGTGACCGCAGTGCGGTATTCTGCACACAGTTTTGAAAAAAACTGTGTGCGACCGGCATTGCGTTCACCGCATCCGGATCCGGATGCGGTGAATGCAATTTATGTTTTCAATGTGACCCTACCCTATGTTGGAGCAGAAACATCGTGTTGGATATAAACTTTTGAGAAAATAAAACTGAAGAGAAAAAACCTTTATCTTGTTCGACTCTATTCATTCTTTTTGTGTGCCAGAGTTTACTTTGCAGTACAGTCTAGTGGGAACACCCTAAGGAAGGTTTATGAATGGTTTTCAACAAGAATTCCCCTATAAAGTATATTTGAAAGATTATTAAAATCACTTGCTCTACTTATTAAATAGAAATTTAAATGGCTATTATGCTTTTAGTACCCCTTGACCATGTTTTCAACTTCTTCATCCTTGGCTTTGTTACAGGCGCAAATAGTCATTGCTGATTGATTGAAATTGGCCTAGTTTGTGCACATTTTTCCCCCACCTCTGTTAAACTTGTTGTTCGTGTCCCTCCCAATTAATTCTTGCTGTTGAAAAGAGGCGGTACTTCGGCCGCTATTGTCGTCTGAGGGCGATGTTTTTAGCAAATGATCTACAATGGCCCTCTTGAAGGATTCCATTGTGCAACCCTTTGGTGACTCCAAAAAGAGAGAAGGATATTTCTCCTCGTACCACGGGTCGAGAAAGGTGGCCAACCAGTATCGGTTGTTGGAGAATATGTGTATCACACGAGGGTCTTGCAACAGACACTTACACATGAACTGTGCCATGTGGGCCGAGCTGCAAACAGGCAAAGTTTCTGTGTCCCCATCAGGAGGAACAATGCCATGCTGGACAGACATGAAGCTGGGGTTGGGAGTCCCCTCTGTAGCATTGGGAGTCCCCTTGGTAGCACAGAATAACAAGTCCTCTCCCTCCTCATCCTCCTCATTCTCACCCGATGTTGCCTCATAATATTGGCTGAGGTGGGTAGTATGACCTATTGGGAAATCTTGCTAAATAGCCAAATACTGGACACTCAAAGCTTCCTCTTTGAGATTTTTCAATGATTGTTTCAACAGACAGAGCAGTGGGATGGTTACGCTGATAAGAGCCTGATCACAACACAGTATAACACAAGGATGGCACACCGGGCAAAATAGTGTCGGCTGGGAACAGAGTATCGTGGGGCAGACACGGCCAAGAGATCACTGAAGCACTGTGTTCCAACAAGCCTAAATGGCAAAATCTCCACGGCTAGCTATTTTGCAATGAGTAAGTTTAGTATTTGTGCCTATGAGTGCATGCATGGATATTTATGCTTTCTTTCCAAGCTCTCAGGTATGGACAACTGGATGCTTTGCTGGGACATGGAAGTGGATGTCATTGATGTTTGCTGTGTCTGCACAAATGCAGCTTGTGGGGAGGATGTAGGAGCACCTGCTTCCTGGACAGAAGATTGTGAAGGATGTAGCACAGGCATTATGGCAGTGGTTTTACCCGCAGACGCAGATTTATTACCCAGATGCTATGCCCCGCTACTGAGGTGTTTTGCTGCCATGTGGTTCTCCATACTTATGGTTCTCAGGTTGCGTTTCCCTTGGTCTCTGCTCAACTTGGTATGGCAAATGCTACAGATTACAATGTTTTTCTTTGAAGGACATTGGGAAAAAACTTCCAGACAACAGCTGATAGCCCCCTTGCCCTGACTTGGGGCACATTGTACTCTTGGGAACATTTGACTCAGTTCCCACTCTTGGCAAACCATGACCTCTTGGTCCCTGTGTTGGTGCTACATATCCATCTTCCTCTGTGTTGCCGTGCTGGCTATGCATGTCAATGGTCTGGGTTGGATCAGTGAACTCATTATTGACCATCTCATCTTTCATTTCAGCCTCCCTCCCAGTTGAGATGGTAGGCTGACCTGATGGCAACTGTGTCTCATCATCATTAGCATCCATCTCTGAGACAGTAAATTAGGTTCCTCAAATTGGCTTTCTTCTGGCCATATGTCCTCAAATACTTGTGCATCAATGCACGCCACCTCCCTCTTCAATGCTGCACAGTGAGAGGCCAGAGCCAACCAAAGGATACATACAAAACAGATCCTTGGAGTGGCCTCGCTTGGGGTCATCTGTCTCCTGTGACTGATGATGGGGGGAAGAAGGAGGGCCACTTTGAGGATTGGCTGGGCCTGCCTCCTGTGTATCGACACACTGTGTGGTCGTGGAAGATTTGGTGCTGCTTGAGAAATGCGTAGAGTCCTTGTCCGCCATCCAAGGCAAAATCTGCTCTCGCTCTTCTGTCTTCCACACACGTTTATATTTCAGACCAGGAAATCTTGCCAGGAAAATAGTGGAGGCATCAAGCTTCTTCTGTCCTGTTACAGACTCTGCACCTTGTTGCGTTACACTGACAACACCACACCCACATCCATGCTCCTGTCACTTAACAACAGGATTTTTGACATTTTGGGTTTGGTGACATATTTACAGATGTTGATGGCACAAGCCAAGCTAAATGTGACTGCAAAAATATTGGGTAAAAAGAACCAGGCAGCACAAAATGCAATTACCGCTCTGGATTTTGGAAGCAAACTAGCACCGTATAAATGTGGTTAAAGTTGATGGCACAAGCCAGGCTGTGACCCCAAAAATATTAGGGAAAAAAGTACCAGTGCTTTTTATCAAATGGCAGCACAAAATGCAACTACTCTATGTGCTGGAAAAAAGAGCTATCTGACAAGAGTTGTTGTAATATAAACCCTGGAACAACAGTTTAATCTCTCCCTTCCTAATCCACAATGCTTCACTCCCTATACTGTGACCTTGTTCAGTGGGTTTAACTTTGAAAAGAGCTATGATATTCTGGTGCTATCCAACATCATACTGGGAGCAGGGAAGGGAATTAGTGGTGTCTCACTGGATCCTGAAGAACACAGGTGCCAGGAACAAGTGGCTGGATACCACTCATTAGCAATAGCTAATAAGCCTATGATTAAGTACTTTGAAATGTGTCAGGCATTTGGGGGCTACGTCTCCGCATGATGTTTAATCTCGAAATGGAAATAAAATATTGAAGAATTTATTGAAGACATGCCTGGTGCTGGAAATTTTCTTCTTATTTTGCTTTTCTGGTGCTATGGAGGTAGTGAAAAGCTCCTTTAAATTCTCTCCCTGCTTGAATACTCTCCCTCCCTACACTACACTGACCTAGTATACACTGCAGGTAGCCCTGAAAAGGACTTTGTGTTATATAGATGCGTGAAACACTCTCACTAGCAGTTGCTCGCTTTCTCCCTATGCTACTGCAATGCTGTTTCTGGATGCAATGTATACAAAATGGCAGTGGCAGGGATTATGTAGACCTCATGACATTGCGCAGCCAGCCAATCACAGTAATGCCCCAATCAAGGTGGCTGCGACATTACTGTGATTGGTTAGGAAGCCCAGCATGTTAAGTGGCTGTAAATCAGGCACCAAACTTGCTGGTCGGGAAATATGAATATCATGAGGCGAGTACACAGATACTCACAATGTAACAAGTACTACGAATACCGCACTACTCGTGCAAGTAGCGAATACTAGCGATTACACTCACTCATCACTATTTGCAATGTTTTTTCCTTACAATCCTTTTTAAGACCCGATCGTTTGCATATTCCTGAGAATCACACTGGAGTTTTTTTTTATTTTTTTTTTAAACTCCTTAATTTCCTTATCCCATTTTATAACATCATGTTCCAAGTCTCTCTGCTGCCTGAGCACTGTAAGTGCATTCTCAGATACTTTTTCTTTCAGTGTTTCATTTATAGCCTCAGTATTGCATTCAGTTTCTCCAAGGCAGAGGTATTATGGTCATGTAGGAGTTCCAAAAAAGTTTTGGATCACTCCTTAGCTGCATCTTCCCACTGGGGTACTAAATTCCTCCTCTTCATGAAAGGAGGGAAAGACTTGGATCCAGAGTCGCTGCGGGACCAACTCCCTTTCCAAGTATTTAGAGAGAAACTCTCTGTTCCACCATAATTTAGTATTTTAGTCCTGCCTTTAAGCAGGTCTTTATATTGGAGGATCATTGTTGCATCTACTGCCCATCACCAGTCTCAAGACCTAGAATACCATCATCTTTGAATATGTTATCAAGTTGGTCGAGCCACGTCTGATCCTGGGCTCTGAAGTCCACTACAGTTAAAGGACACAGAGAAAACATACAAAAACATGAGATCCTTAAATATTATTTTACTTCTAAGGCTGGAGGCACAATGTCGTGCATCAAACATGGAGCGTGTTTGATGCACGACAGTGATGCGAGTTATATGCATGTTGTTGGGTGTGCTAGGTGCGATCGTGGTGAGTGTGCCTGCCTGTATTCATGTGAGTGTGCTGCAAGTGTGTGGTGTGAGTGCGTGTGTGATGTGTGTGATTGTGATGCTGTGCATGGTCCAGAAGGACTGTGGACAGCAATTGTGGCGATTTTAAACTCGACGGCTGTCAAAGCCCCGGAGTTTGAATTTACCGCTTTGCCAGTACAGTTATCAATAATGTCACTGTCACAGTAGCGCTGAAACATTATTGTTTAAAAAACCCTCAGAAATCTCAATAATAAAGTGCTGTGTGTTAATAATAATTTTAACCCCCTCTGCAGGCTCTGTGCTACATCTCGGCATAGAGCCTGAAGATGCGGCTAATAAAAGCCAGTGTGTAAAGGGTTATAATGCAGTTAGTGTGCTGCCATCATGTTTACACAGAGTGTGTGCAGTCTGTATAGACATAGTGACAACACACCCTGGCAGTGCAGGGATTAATTCCTTTATTTTTGTGGTCCTGGCAATTGTTGGGTGGTTTTACTTTACTGTGAAGACGCTCAGCTCCTGCACTGAGCTGTCCCTGGTGCTGAAACTCCAGCGTGATATTACTGTAATATCACGTTGGAGCTTCAGGACCACGAACAGCTCAGTGCAGGAGCTGAGCGTCTTCACAGTAATGTGATCTGACCCCCTTAGACGTTTTTCTTTGGGGTCTTCAGAAGGCAATTGGCTATGCTGTGAAGATACGAGATGTGCAGCATCTGAAACAATGGATACTGGAAGCCTGTGCTAGCATTTCTTCTGCGGTGTTACTATCAGTGTGTTAAGAGTGGGAGAAGAGGATTGCATTGACAATCCAACACAATGGGCAGCACTTTGAAAATATTTTATAAGTGGTCATAAACTTGTAAATAACTCATGAAAGAACAAAGTTACGTTAAAACCAAGCACACCATTGTTTTTCTTACGGAATTCTCAATAAGTTTGATTTGTCACATGTCCCTCTTCTCAATGAAAAAAGTAAAGTTGGATCCAAAATGGCTCACGTCAAAATTGCCGCCATGGTCATCACCCATCTGAAAAAGTTTTTCCCCTCCCACATACTAATGTGCCACAAACAGGACGTTATTATCACCAACCATTCCCATTTTATATTTTATTTAGGTGCATCAATATAAATGGCCCATCATGTACAAAGATTACATACATTGGAGCTAGATGATAACAATGGACCTTGTGTATCTAACCTGCAGGGATGGAGTAAACATTTAAAAAAAAAAAAAAAACACAAAATAAGCATATATAGAAAGTTTGGTTGAGGGAAACTATATCTACAATATATATGTCTTGCGGTCACTCCCGTCTAAGGCCGAAATCGCGCGCCAGCGCTCATTGGTCGCCGCCAGCCGCGTCAACCAATGACCGCAGCGTATGCAAAACAGCCGCGTGCCGCAGCCGCGATCCAATAAGCAATGCAGGATTTCGGCCTCACAGACACCGTCCTGTCAGCCTCTTCCGGGCCGCACCCGCCCGCTGGAGGTGCGCCCACCTCTGGCCCTCTCTTGCCCGCCGCTGCCACACACCACTCCATTCCCCCCTCGCTCCATTCTCACCCCCGCTCAATTCCCTCCCCCCTGCTCAATACTCGCAGACGGTGTTTACATCGCCGCCGGAAGCTACAGCAGGTAATGAGCGGTCATATGACAGGCTCTGTGCATGTCACTTCAGCCCGCCTATCACATGACTGCTCATTACCTGCTGTAGCTTCTGGCAGTAATGTAAACACTGGGTGCGGGTGAGACCAGACAGGATTGGAGGGGGGATGGATGTGTGCTGACCACTGGCCCTCCATCCTGCGCTGACCACTGAGCCTCCATCCTTTTGCTGACCACTGAGCCTCCATCCTCTGCTAACCACTGAGCCTACATCTTCTGCTGACCACTGAGCCTCCATCCTCTGCTGACCACTGAGCCTCCATTCTCTGCTGACCACTCTGCCTCCATCCTTTGCTGACCACTCTGCCTCCATCCTTTGCTGACCACTGAGCCTCCATCCTGTGCTGACCACTGAGCCTCCATCCTGTGCTGACCACTGAGCCTCCATCCTGTGCTAACCACTGAGCCTCCATCCTGTGCTGACCACCAAGCCTCATTCCTGCGCTGACCACCAAGCCTCCATCCTGCGCTGACCACTGAGCCTCCATCCTGCGTTGACCACCCTGCCTCCATCCTGTGCTCACCACTCTGCCTCCATCCTGTGCTGACCACTCTGCCTCCATCCTTTGCTGACCACTCTGCCTCCAACCTGCGCTGACCACTGAGCCTCCATCCTGCGCTGACCACTGAGCCTCCATCCTGCGCTGACCACTGAGCCTCCATCCTGCGTTGACCACTGAGCCTCCATCCTGTGCTGACCACTGAGCCTCCATCCTGTGCTGACCACTGAGCCTCCATCCTGTGCTGTCCACTGAGCCTCCATCCTGTGCTGACCACCAAGCCTCCATCCTGCGCTGACCACCCTGCCTCCATCCTGCGTTGATCACCCTGCCTCCATCCTGTGCTGACCACTCTGCCTCCATCCTGCACTGACGACTCTGCCTCCATACTGTGCTGACTACTCTGCCTCCATCCTGCGCTGACCACTCTTCCTCCATCCTGCGCTGACCACTCTTCCTCCATCCTGCGCTGACCACTCTTCCTCCATCCTGCGCTGACCACTCTGTCTCCATCCTGCGCTGACCACTCTGCCTCCATCCTCTGCTGACCACTGAGCCACTGCGCAGTGCTAGCCCCCGAGCTACCATACTGTGCTAACCACTGAGCCAACATACTGTGCTAACCACTGAGCCACCGTACTGTGCTAACCACTGAGCCACCATACTGTGCTAACCACTGAGCCACCATATACAGTGCTAACCACTGAGCCACTATACTGTGCTAACCACTGAGCCACCATATACAGTGCTAACCACTGAGCCACCATACTGTGCTAACCACTGAGCCACCATATTGTGCTAACCACTGAGCCACCATATACAGTGCCAACCACTGAGCCACCATGCTGTGCTAGCCACAGAGCCACCATACAGTGCTAGCCACTGAGCCACCATACTGTGCTAACCACTGAGCCATTATAGAGTGCTAATCACTGAGTCACTGTGTACAGTGCTAACCACTGACCCACCATACTGTGCTACCACGGAGCCACATTACTGTTCTAATTATTGAGCTACCATATACAGTGCCTACTACTGAGCCACCATAGAGTGCTCTGTATACAGGCTCTGTATACAGTGATAACTACTGAGCCCCCGTATACTCTGCTAACCACTGAGCCCCCATATACTCTGCTAACCACTGAACCCCTGTATACTCTGCTAACCACTGAGTCGCCGTATACTCTGCTAACCACTGAGCCCCCATATACTCTGCTAACCACTGAGCTGCTGTAAACTCTGCTAACCACTGAGCCACCATATACTCTGGTAAGCACTCTGCTGCGGGCAGGATGGGGCCGGGGAACAGCGGCCGGGTGCAGGCAGGAGGGCGCCCCCCCTGCCCACACCTGGCTGCTGGCCCCCTCCTGCCCGCACCCACCTGCTGTCCCCCGGCCCCCTACAACCCGCAACCAACAGCTTTTCCCCAGCCCCTTCCTGCCCGCAACTTGCCACTCTTTCCCGGCCCCCTCCTGCCCGCACCCGGCTGCTCTTACCTGGCCCCCTCCTGACCACACCCGCCCGCTGTCTTCTCTGCCCACACCCGGCCACTGTCCCCCGGCCCCCTCCTGCCCCCACCTGCCCGCTCTTCCCCGACCCCTCCTGCCCATACTCGGCCACTCTTCCCCAGTCCCCTCCTGCCCGCACCCGGCCGCTTTTACCCGGCCCCTTCCTGACCGCACCCGCCTGCTGTCCCCTCCTGGACTCTGGCACCGCTGCACACTGGCACCGCTGTACAGCGGTAATGCAAATCCTGCATCGCTGATTGGTCAGGCCAGCCGCCCACAACCAATCAGCAACAGGGACAGTCTGTCCGCAAATTGGCGCGGGATTTCAACCACGCTTCGCTGATTGCTGGCAACTGGCCGGGTGCAACCAATGAGCGATATTGGCGCAGGATTTAAGCCCAGCTTCGCTTTGCATTATTCTTAAATCTTCATAAATAAACTACATGCATACTCTAGAATACCCGATGCATTAGAATCGGGCCACCATCTATTAAGTTATAATCACATTAAGAAGTCTCTCTTTTTTTCTATTGAATGAAGAGAAAAAAAAAAAAAAAACTATATGCATGTGCCACAATGAGCCTGTCAGGACCTAGGACCCAGTATATCTATGCGGTATAGATGGAAAACTACAAACAAAGACACATACTAAATCTATATGGATATCTGTAGCTAAATTAAATTATACAAGTAATTATCACAGCGAGAAGTCTTGTTTTTTGCAGATCACAAAGCTCACAGATTCCAATAGATAGGAAGAAAAAACACATTCTCAGAAAAATATATGTGTGTACCACATAGAACCTACAGAAATCTAGGACTTATACACCTAAAAGTCCATAATAGATAGACAATATAGAACAAACACTGCTCCAGATCAAATTATAGATGATCTCTAAATTTGAGATCAGAAAAGGTATGTTTATGTGCAAATAAGATTATCATACCCATTTAGATCCCGGACCGTTTGAAAAATGAAGGTTAGCTCCCAGAACAAAACCTCATATAAGACACACAGACCTCCGATGCATGTTTCGCTAAGGACTATTTAAAAGCTTCATCAGGGAGGATGAATGCAGAGTAGGACATTTCCCCATAAAATAATAGGTATTTTTAACCCCCCTCTTAATTAATATTGACTCTTCCAGACAATAATCATGAGGACTGTTGATAGCGGATCATGTGCAGTCATTGCCTTGCCCATCTGGAAGTCCACTCAGCAATCCTAGCAGTAATACTCACAGGCCTGAGAGTCTAGGGGGTATCCATGTCTCCCAGGCATGTTCACTGCTGTTTAGATGCCTGGCGAGACCAATAGGATGGTGGTGCCAACCGCTCATGTGCCCAGCTGTACTCCCAAGAAACATCAGAATATGGGGGTTTATGTAAAATCAGAAGCCCATTATTCTCTATGAATAAATACTATTACATGATCACTCCTCCAACTTAAGGCTAGTGAATAGTTCAGACATCATTAATGACTATTCAGATATACAAAAAAATACGCAAAAAGTATGACGCAATCCGATCTTCCAAAGCATCTTCTTATATGTTACTCATGCCATACAGATGATATTTAATTGAAGTAGGGTGTAATACAATAGCAATAACATCCATCAATAGAGTCTAATGGGGCAAAAAATTGTATAAATATCTATTAGTAATAACAAATAACTAAAGACAAACACACAAAAAAAGTTATTATCAGGTGACCCAGACAAGATACCAGTGACCAGCAGCACTATAAAAATGGAGCATAGCTAATTGTCTTATTTAGTCCCCTACAGACCAGAGTATCTAAAGTGGAAATCCACTGCGCCTCACCTCTAGCCAAGAGCTTTCTTAAATTTCCCCCCTAATCCGACCGTGGATAACATCAATTATTCTAATTTTCAAAGTGGTCACACCCATGATGGACTTTAAAGTGACGAGGGAGGGTTTTGAGTAGAGTAATGTCCTCCACTGTTCTGGCTGCACCAATGCCCCTCACATGATTCTCACTCTTACACAAAGTTCCCTGGACATCAAGTCCATGTAACTAAATGGGAAATCACACGTGGCAAAATATACCATGTGTGTGGTAGTGCAAGAAATGTATTGTTTAATGTCATATGTTCTTGTACAATTGCTTGAGTGAAAGGAGGAGCTGCAAAGGACATTGGTACAGGCAAAACAGTGGACACATGGAAAGCAACTTAGTCTTTGTATCCTTGGGACAAAAAGAATCAACATACTTGGCACTGCTGATGAGAATGTCTTTAAAATTAAGAGTTGATCTAGCAGTCATGAGGGGAGAGTCAGTTAAAGTTTCAGCCAACACTGGAACAGACTTAAAGGGATCCTGTCACACCCAAAACCCCTCAAAACCTATTAAAAGCTGTCCCTACAGCATAGTAACACTTACCCTACACTCCTTTTACCTCCTAAAAGCACCAAGTGAAATAGGAGAAAAATGTTATTATAGTACCTCATTATGGATGATAATGAGTGACTATGCTATTCATAGTCACTCATCCAGGCTCTCCCACTGCATGATATCACGCCTTCATAGGCGTGATCTTGGAATCTGATTAAAATGCGCGCCTCCCCGCCGCTGTCAGCCGCGGTTTTTTTCGCGGCCGCACCTGCCGCAAGTGCAAAACCGCACTTGCCGCACCTGCCGCAAGTACGCCTATACTTTGCATGGCGTTTACCGCAACCGCGCCGCAAGTGAAGCCGGTATGCGGTAATTGCGGCAGATGCAATTTTTTCACCGCATCTGCCGCAAATTTCAAAAAACGCTGATGTGAAAGGGCCCTAAGATGATTTTTACTTATATACACATGTGCACAATATACTAATTAAGTCCATAGGGACGTTTTAACATATTTAAGCACTATGTTAATGACTATGTCATGTTTTAATACACTTCATTTGTAATAAGATTGAAATTGTATACACTGTATTTTCTGTAGATATGATATATTTATTGTTAAACACTAATTGTACACCTAATGAGCCCCTTGTATGGGTGCTATAAATATGTGCACCTCAGTTGTATTTGTGACACTGCTTGAGAAAGACCACAGAGTCGAAACGTTGCTGTCCTGGGAATAAAGCCCATATAACTGAACTGAAGGAAGTGCTGCCTCCATTTTTTACTTGGATTTATATCTATATCTATCTATATCTATATCTCCATCTATCTATATCTATATCTATGTATCTATATCTATATCTATCTATATCTCCATCTATCTATCTATCTATATCTATATCTATCTATCTATATCTATCTATCTACATCTATCTACATCTATCTATATCTATATCTCCATCTATCTATATCTATATCTCCATCTATCTATATCTATATCTATCTATATCTATATCTATTTATCTATCTCTCTCTCTCTCTCTCCCTCTCCCTCTCCCTATCCCTCCCTCTCTCTCCCTCTCTCTCCCTCTCTCTCTCCAGATTCTAGACTCCCGATTCTTTAGAATCGGGCTCACAGCTAGTATATATCTAATCATCTACATATTTTGACAACATGGCCTCTTTCCATAGTCCACATCAA
The DNA here is from genome assembly GCA_033576535.1 of Allobates femoralis. Taxonomy (NCBI): domain Eukaryota; kingdom Metazoa; phylum Chordata; class Amphibia; order Anura; family Aromobatidae; genus Allobates; species Allobates femoralis. The sequence goes on along the minus strand of JARQOC010000002.1, from coordinate 344,495,404 downwards.
GACACAAAGGAAATTGTAAGATTTTTTTTTTTAATTTGAAATGAAGTGTATAAATGCAGTCAGTACGTGTAACTGAATGAATTGACCACATCTTGAAATAAAAATAAAGTGCTTTGGACTCTTGGACTCATAATGTTTAATAAAGATAATGCATAATGTTCTATTGTGAAAAAAAGTACAGGGAGTTAGGATACAAACCTAATGACATGAACAGCAATGTAAAGGAAGAGTGGGGTTATCTCTAGGCCAAACATTTCTATTTCTGCTCATCTCTGGTTTGTTTTCTCTTACAGGCAATGTTTTGTATGTGCCTCCTTGGCATTTTTGGAACACATTATCTACACTAACAAAAGAAAGGTTCTTTAGTCTATATGCTGAAGTGCACTGAACTTTATAGAATTTTGTCTGGGAACTTGCTATCAACCTTATGGAGACAGCGAAGTAGATGAGGAGATTGTAGCCACTTCCCTCCTCTCAGATATATGCAAATTTGCACTTTGTGTCATTTAACAATATCTGTTTAAGATTTTTATGTAGTCACTTTTGATCTCTTCAGTAAGGATATGCGGACGCATGGAAGTTTTAGGCTCGCCGGGTTCGACCAGATTTTAGTTAAAAGTTTGATTTGGTGCTCTGACTTGACCCGAACTTGACCCTGTACTCTAAACCCAATACAAGCCAATGGAAACAAGAACATATGTGCTGTAAGATGCCTTTAAAATGGCTAGGGGACTGTAAAAGGAAGCAAAATGAGGACAAGAGCATGCCAATTACCTGCCATCAAATTACTTACAGGGGTTCTGTCACAATAGCAATTATGGTGATATAAAAATTAAATGAATAAAATAAACATTTTAAGGGGCCTTTCACACTTGTGTTTTTTTTTTCCTGATCTGGAAGATCAGGAAAAAACCTGATTCTAAAGGCCACTTTACACACACAGATATCTGTGACCAACATCTGATCAGATCTCTGGTTGCAGTGAAATCATGGACACATTGCTCCATTTTGTGGCCATGTACAAATGTAACAATGTGTCCATGATTTCACTGCAACCAGAGATCTGTTCAGAAGTTGGTCATAGATATCTGTGTGTGTAAAGCGGCCTTTACAGTATTGATTTTTTTGCCCATTCACTTTAATGATTTCAGGAAAAAACATGAAGCAACAAGATTCTACCTGAAATCATTAAAGTGAAATGGCAAAAAAATGAATCCTGTAAGGCAGGGGTCTCAAACTCGGCTGGGTTGGTGGGCCGCACATAGAAAAAATTTTTTTATCGGGGGCCGCATTGCTTGTAGGACTAAGGGTACTGTCACACCAGGTGACATCGCCGGAGATATCGCAGGCAACACACGGGAACGCGCACATTTTTGGCACCCCGTCAGCGTCATGTGTTTAGACGCGGCGATACCTTCGGTGATGCTTTGGCGATGTTTCAGGCAACGTCACTGTTGGGGTGTCTAGAAATCCCAGCAGGGATCCTGTAACATGGGAGCCTATGGCTATTCGCGATGTTACACAGGGCGATGCTTACACATCGCCTGAGAGTGGTTGCCTGGTTTCACAGCAGTGCTGTGAAACCAGGCGACCACTCTGAGCTGATTTTTCGGTGCAAAATCGCCACTTTACACGGGGCGATGTCACCTGGTGTGACGGTACCCTGACATTTTTAGTAATACCAGATTTTTTGGTCAATGTAGTAACGTCCAAATCCTGATCCCCTTCTTGTAGTAATGTCCGCATCTTGGTCCCTTTCTTGTTGTAATGTCCCCATACTGGTCCCCATCCTGGTCGCCCTCTTGTACTAATATCCCCAACCTGATCCCCTTCTGTAGTAATGTCCCCCGTGCTGGTCCCTTTTTGTAATGATGACCCCCATACTGATCCCCTTTTGTAGTGATGTCACCATCCTGTCCCCCATGCTGGTCCCCTTTTGTAGTGATGTTCCATCCTGGCCCCCATAGTGTAGTAATGTCCCCCATGCTGGACCCCTTTTTTAGTGATATCCCCAACCTGGTCTGCCTTCTTTTTACACACACACACATATTCACTCACAATCACACCTACTCACACATTAACTCACCCACACTCACATTAACTCACACTCTCACACTCACGTGGAACAAAAGGGGGGGAAAGCACAACCCATGAGCGGTACCTGGTGGTCTAGTGGGGGCGTCAATAACAGATATGGGGGGTTCGCATCTCACCTTTGGAGGTTCTGCAACCCTGCACAACCTCGGCGTATCACAGTGGATGCTCCGGACTCCAGCGGTCGGGGTTTCCTCCACGAGCAGCTCCTTCTTCCAGTCAGTTGACTCGAGCAAGCCGATCACCTGCCCCTGTGACGTTCTCAGCTACGTCACCGCAGGCTGTTTGGATTCTGTTAGCGGTGACTTTGGCTCACAGCTGCTCCTGCTGCAAACCTAGGATGAGGATATGATATTTGTACAGAAGTGTGTGATTATAACAGAAGTGCTAGAGCACATGAGGCACACGTTTAATTATCTTTAATATACCACAACGTGTTTCTACGGCGGTCCGCCGTCTTCATCAGGTAAATCCACCTGATGAAGAATGCGGACCGCCAAGGACTTTTGTTATAATCACACACTTTTGTACAAAATCGCGCACTCTGAAACCCTCGCGCACTCTGACACCCTCACGCATTCACACTCACAGGCACCCCACAGGCTCTCTGACACCCACAGGCACTCTGACACCCACAGGCACTCTGACACCCACAGGCACTCTGACACCCACAGGTACTCAAGAGGCACTCTCAAGACAGGCACTCACACACACAGGCACTCACGAACACAAGCACTCACGCTCACAGGCACTCACGCTCACAGGCACTCATGCTCACAGGCACTCACACTCACAGGCACTCACAGGCACAGGCACTCACAGGCACAGGCACTCGCACTCACAGGCACACACGCTCACAGGCACTCACGCTCACAGGCACTCACAGGCACAGGCACTCACAGGCACAGGCACTCACGCTCACAGGCACTTACACTCACAGGCATTCACAGGCACAGGCACTCGCACTCACAGGCACAGGCACTCACAGGTACTCACAGGCACAGGCGCTCACGCTCACAGGCACTCACGCTCACAGGCACTCACGCTCACAGACACTCACAGGCGCTCACAGGCACAGACACTCACAGGCACTCACACTCACAGGCACTCACGCTCACAGGCACTCACGCTCACAGGCGCTCACAGGCACAGACACTCACAGGCACTCACACTCACAGGCACTCACACTCACAGGCACTCGCACTCACAAGCACTCACACTCACAGGCACTCACAGGCACTCGCACTCACAGGCATAGGCGCTCACAGGCACTCATGCTCACAGGCACTCGCACTCACAGGCATAGGCGCTCACAGGCACTCATGCTCACAGGCACTCACGCTCACAGGCACTCACGCTCACAGGCACTCACAGGCACTCACACTCACAGGCACTCACACGCACAGGCACTCACGCTCACAGGCACTCACGCTCACAGGCACTCACGCTCGCAGGCACTCACAGGCGCTCACAGGCACAGACACTCACAGGCACTCACACTCACAGGCACTCACACTCACAGGCACTCGCACTCACAAGCACTCGCACTCACAGGCACTCGCACTCACAGGCATAGGCGCTCACAGGCACAGGCGCTCACAGGCACTCACGCTCACAGGCACTCACAGGCACAGGCACTCACAGGCACTCACACTCACAGGCACTCACAGGCACAGGCACTCACACTCACAGGCACTCACGCTCACAGGCACTCACGCTCACAGGCACTCACACTCACAGGCACTCACGCTCACAGGCACTCACAGGCACAGGCACTCACAGGCACTCACACTCACAGGCACTCACAGGCACAGGCACTCACAGGCACTCACACTCACAGGCAATCACAGGCACAGGCACTCACACTCACAGGCACTCACACTCACAGGCACTCACACGCACAGGCACTCACACGCACACTCACAGGCACTCACACTAGCACACACTTTTATTACCCTAACCATGCTGGTCCAGTGCATGGGGACCCTGGGGCTTCCCTGTGTGGCCCCCAGCACTTTGGACAAAGAACCATGCTGGCGGCGGTCCAGTGCATGGGGCCGCCGCGGTCTCCGCGTTATAATATTACTTCCGGCCGCTTCACTCTGCCGCTCGCTCTGCAAGTTCAATGCGAGTCACCGTCAGCCAATGAGAGGCCCGCAGGTGACGTCAGCGGCCTCTCATTGGCTGAGGGCTTGTATTGAGCTTACAGAGCGGCAGAGCGAGCGGCAGAGACAGTGAAGCGGCCGCAAGTAATGTTATAGCGGAGACAGCGGCGGCACCATGCACTGGACCGCCGCCAGCATGGTTCTTTGTCCAAAGTGCTGGGGGCCGCACAGGGAAGCCCCAGGGGCCGCATACGGCCCGCGGGCTGCGAGTTTGAGACCCCTGCTGTAAGGATACCGTTACACGTCGCAACATTGCATGCAATTTCACTTGCAACTCACTGGTTGCAGTGAAATCATGGACACATTGTTCTATTTTGTTGCTGTGTAAAACTGGAACAATGTGTCCATGATTTCACTGCAACCAATAAGTTGCAAGTGAAATTGCATGCAATGTTGTGAAGTTTAAAGGTACCCTAAAGGCCGCTTTACACGTCGCAATATTGTTCCGATATTGCATATAACTTCCCGGGAGCGCCCACATTTTTGGCACTTGTCCAAAATCGCATAGGAGATGTTACACAGGGAGATATCGGCAGGCAACGCAACTACGATGTCGTACGCCCCTCTTGCACACTGCATCTGAGCAACTCAGGGAACGACCAATTAACACTGGAGTGAATAGGGGAAGTTGCGCTCCAAATCGTAGTTGCGCTGTCACACAGCATGATCCTGCCAGATCGACAAGCCAATATTGCATGGTTGAAGAGCATGCACAATTCAAAAACGATATCGTAGTTGCATCGTTTTTGAGTTGCGTTGCCCATTTACACGACACAACGCACCAACGATAACAACTGCAACGCCCCTACGACTTGACTTTTTATCGTAGTTGCGTTGCGATATCGTGACATGTAAAGCGGCCTTAAGAATCAGTTTTTTTCCTGATCTTCCAGATCAGGAAAAAAACGCAAGTGTGAAAGGCCCCTAAGAGTGCTCCCACAGAGACTGATGTCAGAGTTCTCCCACAGAGCAGCATTTTTAAAAAAGGCCCTTACAGAGCCTGTTTTTCACAGTTCCCACTACAGAGTGAGGGCCACTTTACACACACTTCTGTGACCAACTTCTGAACAGATCTCTGGTTGCAGTGAAATCATGGACACATTGTTACATTTGTACACAGCCACAAAACAGAGCAATGTGTCCATGATTTCACTGCAACCAGAGATCTGTTCAGAAGTTGGTCACAGATATCTGTGTGTGTAAAGTGGCCTTTAATATTCCAGCTCCAGTAGAATACACTAAAGCTGCTGTAGTTTAAAACCTCATAAGCGGCCGTCACACGCTACGATATAGATAACGATGTCGTAAACGATGTCGGATTTGCACATCGTCCGAACGATGTGTGAGATCGTTCATCACAACGCTACACCCACAGACATTGCTCAGACGATTCTCCGATGCAGCGATCCAGCGGTCGGATGAGCGATGCACTTATCATCTGTGGACATCGTTCAGCAAACAGTCACACAGAAACCTCCTAAACGATATTGTGGCAAATGTGGGCGTTTTCCAATGTTTAATTGGAGCACATAGGCGTGGTACATGGTTTCCAAGCCGCGCCCCTCACTACACCATTGGTGGTCAGTACTGCGTCCTCATTGGTCAGATGTCCTTTGAAACATGGCGGCCTCATCTCCAGAATGTCCTGTGATGTTGGTCGCAATGTACATGTATAAACACGATGTGCCCTACCACAAAAAATAAGTTGATTACTGAAAAGGTAGAAACCGCTATCCCCCTTGGTGTGGCGTGCAGAATACAATCACTTATGCGTTGCTCAATGGTTGTTGTTTTGGCGATCCGTTAATGACCCACCCTGTAGCGAGCTGTGTGTGCAGCATGAGTGTTTTTGTTGAAAGCGCCTGTGAAACGCATGTGTGTTTGCTGTGTGCTGTTGCTGATGTTTGATTTAAAGTGTGTGACAAAGCGCATGTGTTGTCAAGCGGGATTGTGGGGAAAATGTATGACAACGCAAAGGAGGCAAAGCGCCTCTCAACATTCATTGTTCCTGGTGCCCTAATGTTTGTGTCCTCTGTACTGTGCTTTTCAACACTTGTGTTGGGACCACCATATATGTGATCCAACATATGCGTGTGTGTATTTAATCCGGTTTCCTACAAAAACATTGTAGCAAATAACAAGTGCTGTGACAAAAATCAGGGCCTTTTGGTTTATACGTTTTAGCCAAAAGACGCACATTATGCTGCCTCACCAACTTCACGGTAGGCCCTGGTCGAGACAGTCCTAACTCTGTCCCTAGGTGCTACAATACAAAAATGTGACCACTGTCACAAGGGCCTTTGGGGAGGAATGTGGGTCCTGGTCCCGCCCGTCTCTCACAGGACCCATAAGCCGGGCCCTTCAACACAAATTACAAAAATAGTGCCAACATGCACCAAGAAGCCAAATCCTATGGCTCATGTCAGAGACAAGAGGTATGTCTGCAACACATAGCTCCCCTGAAATGGGCAAGGCCTGGCCCTCTTCAAAAAATTAAATAAGGTTTCCCTAAATCTGGGTTTTCTAAAACAAAATCACACCTCTTTAACAAAAAAAAAAGTGACACATGTCCTGCCTCCAACCCTGAGCTTCAGGACACAGTGAAACTGTGCTATGCAAAATTTCCCATGGCACACTATTAATTACGGGAGGTTGTGTTGCCAGCTCACAGCCCCTGGACCATTAAAGTACTGGCAGTACCGGTCCCTCATCTCCTGTGCCTCCTGGCGGCTGCTTCCACCCCCTAATGGCTGTAGTCCTGCCATCTGTGGGGCATCAGCACGCCAGCCCCCCAACACCACCTCACCATTGCTGGAGTCAATGTGGTCCTCATAGTTTGGTGGTGTGTAGGCCTGGCGATCCCGGCGTCGTAGAAAATTATGGAGCACACAACAGGCCATAACTACAAGGTCAATAGATTCCAGTTTCATATTAATGGCGGTGTGGAATATGCGGAAACGGCTAGCCATAATGCCAAAGGCATTCTCCACCACTCGCCGTGCCCGGGACAGCCGATAGTTGAAAATTCGTTGGTCGGCATTGAGATGCCTCTGGGGATATGGCTTCATCAAATTTGGATGTAGTGGGAAGGCCTCATCCGCCAGGAACACAAAGTTCATGTTTCCACAGGTGCGATTTGTGGGCGGCAAATTGAGACGGCCAGTTTTCAGTTTTTGGCCAAACGACGATTGGTCAAAAACCCCACCATCAGACACCCTCCAATTTGTGCCCACTGACACCGACACAAATTCATAATTAGCATTCACCACTGCCATCAAAACAATACTAAAATAGGATTTATAATTATAAAAAAAAGACCCACTGTTGTGTGGTTGTGTGATCCTAACATGTTTCCCATCTATGGCACCACCACAGTTTGGAAATTGCCACTTCTGGCTGAATTCTGCGGCAGTGGCCAGCCATTCTTCAGGGTTTTGGGGCAACCGCATGTAAGTAGGAGCTAGAGCCCGCAGTATAGCCTCACATGTCTCCGGGATGAGTTGGCTAAGGAGGGGACGTGAGATAGCAGACGAGTATACCAAGTCCTGCATGGTGCGACCTGTTGCGAGAAAGCGCAGTGTGGCGGCCAACCTCTCCTCCGCAGGCACTGCTGGACGCATTATAGTATCCTGCCGTGTGATGAGCGGGCACACTGCTGCCAACAAGATTTGAAAGTTCTCATCTGTCATCCGGAGGAAATTTTGGAAGTCACGTGGGAAGTCGTCCCGAAGTTGGTGCAGAAGGCGAATGTGTGAATGCTGATCGCGCTGCTGCAGCCACTCCCTAGCCCAGATGCGTCGTGGTCTCCTCCTGCGTCTCTCCACCCTCTCCTCTTCCACACGTGCTGCCTGCACCAGTAAAGCAGCACCCACCACGGCACGTTCATCTGGATTCATGCTGTTTAGAGGCAAAACTATGTTTACTATGCTGCCTACGCACAAAGGTGCTTTGACTACAATGTGAACTGTACAAAAGGAACCACAAAGGAGCATGACATTGGCGAAATATCTTCAGGTGCAGTACACATGTGGAAATGATGTACTAAAACCCAACAACACATACAGTATCAATGAAGGTGTTGAGGAAGGCCACATGTTTTTACACGGCTAAATGCCTTGCACAACAAAATACAATACACAAAAAGCCCTACACACATTTAGCTCACAAACAACATCACACTTTCTACAGCATTAACAACGCAAAGACCATGAACATCAGACACATGGAGGACCATATGTCTGGAAAAAGCAACACTACAGACACACAATAATAACTCACATGCAGTGGTCGCTGAGATGGGTGTCACTCCAATGTCAAGGCACCGAAAATAAGAACTTTGTCCAGATTAATTCAATGCAACTAGGTAATGCTTCAGTCCTTGTATTTTGCTATATAAAGAAAAATTTAAAATAAAAATAAAATCAAACAAACATCATGGAAACAGCAGAGGGGGGTCAAAAACAAAAACCCCGTCATATCTCTTTGGACAACGCTATAGTGACCCCCATTCACAATGTTTCACATGCGGAATCTCCAAGTACATACCGGCAGCAACTCCGCAGCAAAGACATTGTGTTTCTCCAGGAAACTCTATATATACAAGCCCTAGCCAATGACAAGGCGAGACGTCCCCCAAACAGGCGTGTCTCCTCCACGCTAAACCACACACCAACACGATGTTACGCCCTCCAAACAGGCGTGGTGAACCATTGTGCCACACACAACGCCGGGGCTATGTTCCACGGCAGGCGTGGCTGAAAACGCAGGACCACACCCAGCGCAGCCGTTACGTCCTATACCAGGCGTGGCAATTGCGATTCATATGCATATCGCACCTGTCATAGTCCAACAGCTGTCGGATCAATTCGGATAAATAGTGCATTGTGAACATGTGTGTTGGACCTGCTCTTTTGTGTGTCCCTTGACACAAGTGTGATTGAGAGCAGCCAGGCAGCCAGCATCTTTTTGACTTTTCACATTTTTTCAGTGTACACACTGTGTTTGATAAAGGCAAGGTATGTTCACATCATTAGATGAGACAGACCCATCTAAACTTCAGGTTATTATATGGGACTCCAGGCACACATTTTGGATTGTCACTGTCACAACAGCACACATCCCAGAGACTTGAGCAACATTGTTGGTCTAAGCAAGTGTGGTGTTGTGTTATTGAGCTGGGGCTTTTCACATTGATCATGCCAGGTGACTTATCATCCTGTGGATGTTAGTTTACACATGGTTTTGACCATGTGCCACTGTGATTTGTACTGATTGAATTTATTATTTGTTTTGCAGATGCCTCGGCCAAATAGGGAGTACATAAGTGCCTTGATTCAGGCCTACAGGGAGAACCCCTGCCTGTGGCAATCTAGATGCATTGGGTACACTAACAGGGCCCTCCGCAATGCGGCCTATGAGAGGCTCCTGGTCGTCGCCCGCCAATACCTGCCAGGGCAAGAACTGGACATTGATTATGTCAAAAAGAAGATCCAGCACTTAAAAACAGTCTTTGGGAAAGAAAACAAAAAGGTCGTGCAGTCACGGTGGTCGGGCATGGCAGCGGAGAATGTGTACACACCCACATTGTGGTACTACGACCAGCTCCTTTTCACCTTGGAGCAGCAGGAGCCACAGCCACCCATGGATATCGAGGACTTCGCCCAGCCACAACAGGGCAATGTTGTGGATGCCGTGGAGGGGGAAAATGTAAGTCGGTCACCTAGCCCAATCATAACAAAATGCTCACAGCATACACATTATTGCAAACAATCATATCCATGTTTAAAAGGTAGAGAAGGCAACAATACACCCGATTGGCCTCCCATCTTGCTTTAGGCTTTTCCAACCACCTACAATTTTAGCAATCACTCCATTTGCACACAAGTAGTGAGTGTTGTGTTATTGGCACAAGCTGTAAGGCCCTGTCAGGGAATTTGCCAGGACATCAGGCACAATGTGGGTTAGTGACAATACATGTAACTTGATCCTTAATGTCAAAATTGTCAACAAAAGTGTAATGGCATGTTTGCTCATGTGTTCTTCCTTTCAACATGTAGGATCCGCTTGAAGGTCCCTCTTCAGGGTCTGTGTTGGAGTCTCCTGAGCAGCCACCATCTCTGCCCAATGAAGAGGGTGCGTCAGCGGCCAGCCGTCCCCCTATGTCATTTTCACGGCCCCGGGGCCGCCCACGCAATCCACCACCAGCCTCAGGAAGTGACCTGGTGTCACTGGCAGAGCAGGTGTTAACCCAGCAGGTCCGTGAGCCCCAATGCCCCTTTGCTGCGGTGGTGAATCAGCGTCTCCCCACTTTTTCCACCGAGCAAAGGGAGCATTGTGAGAGAGTCATCCTGCTGGTCATGGAGCAGGCCCGTTTGGGGAATCTCACGGCCGATTCCACCTTCCCTGCTCCCGTTCCCCAGCCACCAGCCAACCCACCCGCCTGGCAGTACATGGGCCCTCCTCCAAATGTTATCCAACCACCAACATCTGGCCAAGCCCAGCACATGGCTCGCCGAGGGGCTTGGAACCCACCTCAGCGGCCCGACAACCGCTTCAACCCGGAAGGGGATTATTTTTTCCAGCCCCATTATGAGGACTTATAGTTTTTTTTGGTGTCTAGTTTCCCGGTTTTGGGGATGTTTTATGTTGATGTTAATTTGCCATTATCCACCCACCACGTTTGTTTTTTTGGACCTTAGTGCAACACTGGAACTTTTCTTTATGTTGACGAAATAGTCATACTGTCCCATTTTATTTTGCACATTCTTGTAAACGGAGATTCCGGCATTTATTTGAATTTAAATATACTTTATGTTCAGACACCTTAAATATGTTGTCCCTGATTTTGCCATTGTGGTTGCAAGTTCACTAAAAAATGTTTGACGCTGACCATCTATAGTAGGCCACATGCTGTATCTAGCAACACGTACATATGTAGAGGGCAATTCTACTTAAACCTCTTGTATGCAGCAGTAGCCTTCACTACTTATTGGTGTACCCACAAGGCCGCAGAGGTGTCCTTACCATCATTGTATGTTGTGCAAAAATGGGCCAATATTAATTGTGCCAGGAGTAAACAGCTGGCAGATCTCAAAGGCTACATCAACATTTATGGTTGATGGTGTAACAGCATTTCCAAAATTCTATTATCACTTTCCCAATAAAGGTTGGGTGGTTGTTTGGTCGACAGACGGCATGCTCACAATGTGCACCTTGTGTTACAACATGTGTTATGGACCCCTTCCTCTGCCTCAACCGGTTGAGCCAGTGAGTTGGCCATGATGCCCTTAAAGACCAGCATAAACCTCCCATAACATGGAAATAATTGTGTCCGTTCAGAAACGCAATGACTTACAGATTTGGTTAGACATTTAATTGGTTGTTTAAAAGGGGCAATACCGAGCATAACAAGTACGCATTTGTGTTTCAGTGTAGGAAGAACCACAACTTGCTTGTGAGTCTCCAAATGTTGGAGACTATAAGAAAAGAGCCCAACATGGTAGCCACAACACAATCCCTATGGTCCAAATGTTGGACACTATAAGAAAAGAGCCCAACAGGGGCAAAAAAAACCAAACAAACAATGCCAACATGGCAGAAAAAACAGTTTTTCGTATCCAACATGGACAACACTCCTTCATGTCCGCATGGAGCGTTATAGGGTCCCATTCCCTCAACCTTATGGGAGTCCACCATCTTGTTGCTGGCGCCAAGCCAGCATGTAAAGTAGGTGGCCCAGCTCTTGCAGATGTTGGTCAATGGCCGACTGCAGCTGTTGTAGGAAGTGGAACTGTGCCTCCAAATCTTCCACGACAGTAGGGACACCTGTATGTTGATGAAGAACACTTTTACTGTGGGAACGTACATGGTTTTATTTTCAAATTAATAATCAATATATGCTACTTATGCTCTTGCTCCACACCCTCACCACTATCAGGGGTGGATGGGGATGCACTCAGACTCCAACCAGCTGACCCTGCACATTCACCATCTGCACAAACATTTATGAAAACATATAAGTTAGACCCTTGCAAACAAAACTCTGTCGATTAACACAATAATAACTCCAGTATGCAGGGTGTTTGCCCCATCAATACACACTTACCACCATAGTCTGTGAAGTCTGGGGCCCTATCCTCCTCAGCCCTCGCCTCCTCCACAGGGCCTGTTGGGGCCCGCACAGCATCCTCTGCTGGCTCTGGGGACATGTCCACCCCTGGGCTGGGCACAGAGCTCGAAATGCTTGGAGGTGGTGTAACGGGCGGGCTGGGGCTCTGTGGCCAGATAATGTGGCCTGTTGGCAAAAGAGGGCCCGGGCTGGACGGTGGGCCATCATCCCTCCAAGCCAATTCCTCTTCCTCCGAAGCCTCCTGTGTCGAGGGTGGTGATGGCAGGTCGCTATCTGAGTGCAGCCAGTCCTCCCATGATGCTGCATCAGCCACCTCCTCCTCCTCATTGCTGGTGCCCGAGGGTGTCCCTGCTGGCTGCTGTAGGGGTGGGTTCTGGGGGCCAACTGCAGGTGGGCCAGGGTGTTGATCATCCTCGGAAGAGGATTCCTCGGCATCTGGGTTTGAAAGCACAAGGTCAAAGTTTGTAACAGAAAGGTTTTACACATTGTGGTGGGAAATTTTCATTGTGTGCCTATTGTCTTTAGGCCATTTAAAAAAATGCAACAACGTCAGGTTGGATGCATAGACTAATGTTGTATGCATGTAATGTGTGTGGGACACAAAATTATTGTTTACACGAGGGACACTACACTGGCAAGATATGTGGGCTTGTTGAATAAAAAAACCAACACATGCTCAATGTATGTGTTTGGTATTCTGAGTGGACACATTAGCCAATGTGGGTTGCACCATGGCTGCATTGACCTAAATTTGAAGTAATATTGTAGTTAGGGGTGCAACCTCAGGCTGGGTGTTAATTCTCTCCTGTGTAGGGTGCAACATCTGTGGGCCATTGTGGCATGTGTGGCCTTTAGATGGTACCTATTTAGTGTATGATCTTAGGTAATATGTCGGGTTGTGTTTTCAAATTTCACACAAGGATGTTGCCTAAGCCAATTTTGCCCCTGAAACATCAAAATGCAGGGCTTTGATATAGCGACCCATCCAGCCCTATTGCAATTGTGCCAAATTGGATGGCCAGTAAATGTCATCCAAGTTTACACAATCCAAATGTGTAATTTTTTAAAATGCAGGTACAATAGGAGGATGGACACAACTTTGCCACACCCTAAACCAGCATGACACATTTCCGGATTAAAAATGGCTGCCATTTATTGGGCTGTCAATATGGTAGTTTGGCCATAGGCCAGCATGTGGCCATATTTGGATCCAAGGCTGTTGGATTTCTAGGGCACTCCATCGCCTTGCCAAAGATTTTGTTTTGAAAAATGCATCACATGGGGCCCTATGGAGCAGCTTCAGAGAAGACATTGGCTGTGTCCTTGTCCCCGATTTGGAGGAACAGACCCTGGTCAGTACGTTAAAACTTGGCCAAACTGGAATGTCAGTGTTTTTCAAATTAGCCAAATGTTGCCAGAACTGTGACCGAGCCCCCGCCATTTCCCAGGGCCTCACGGTTTGTGAAGAGGTCTGCCACTGCAGTACAGCACCTGTGGTGCGGTCACAGCCACGTGACCACAGTTTACCATCGTTTCACCAGCGGATATGTGACTGTGACATCAACGCAGGTCCTGTCCACATGAACAACACCTCTGGCAAAAACATGATGCCCCAGCAACCGGAAGGGGTTTCGTGAACACCTGAGAACCCACATATTTAAGTTAGCAAAGCAGGACAACAGGGAAAAGGCGGACAAGTAATGGGGGACATGAGGTGCCCACACATGGAAGAAGAGGGGTGAACACAGGGGACTTGAGGGTATCACACACAGGGGTGAACATGGGTGGCCAAGAGGTGTGAGGAGGGGGCAACACAGGGGTGTTGAGGGGATGCACCAGGGGCGAAATGCTGGGACAGTCACATCAACTGATCCAGGGGATTGTCGGATGTGATGGATGTGTTGGATCCAACTGAAGGGATCAGTTTGATCCAATGCAGGCTGATTTATATTGGTCAGCCTCATTGGTTTCGATATTGAAGTGTGAAAGTAGCCTTATCCAATAATATAGTGAGGTTATGCCTGAGTCCAGCGTCCCTATTTGTGCTGGCCAGGAGTTTGGACTATTCGTGTTAGTGTGCACACCACCAGGTGACACATTGTTGGCACATCCACATGGTGGGTCCAAACACAGTTTACAAATGTTGTTTGAGGAGCATTCTTTAGGGATTGGTCCTTGGACATATGTATGTGAATTCCCAGTGTGGCCAACAATTTCTTATACTGCCATGTTTTATGCAGCATCGCAAGGGGAGGGAGTGTACAGTCCCTGGACTATATGTCACCTGTACTCCCCAGTCCATCCCTTGCCATGCTGCCTGTGACCTGCATTGAATTTCTTTACAACTGCACACTGAAACTTGTCACTAATTTTAGGTCATGAGTTACATTTGGATGGACAGCTTTTATGAGGTTGGACGACCAGGCTGGAGTGTTGGCCCTTCATCCAAATTAAGGCAGAATATATGCTAAGACATTGGTGGGGACAGGCCGGGGAACACACTATCCTTTGAATCTGTTGTGAGACATTGCTGTGTATTTTGATACATGTACATGTGCAGGTGTGTGTTTGGCTCCAACATTTACTCACCACGCAGCCTGGCAATCCGGGCACGGATGTCCACAATGCGGCCCGGACACTTATATTTTATCTTGTGCTGGATCGCCTTCACATCCCTCTCCACACACAGCTGGCGGCGCAGGGCCCGCTGAATCTTCAGCACAGTGCTGTGGTTGCGCAGCCTCGGATGCCGGTGGGGGTGGTGGCCCCAATAATCTAATCGATCGCAATGATCGATTAAGATCATGAGCTCCGCCATCCCCCATGTGGCAGCGCGGCGTGTTGCGGCCATGACTGAGCTGCAATGGGCATGGGAGGAGCTAGCACCTTGCAGGCGGAATGAAACTGAAACCAACTTAATTCCGTGAGGACCGCCCCTTGCGTGATGTAACAAAACTTAAAGGCGACCTACGCGGCGTAACAGGGCAATAACCACTTCTTGTGTCACCTACGGGACGATATCCCATGGGCGTGACGTAGCGCCGCGTTGTGTGCCGCGTCCGGCAATCTTGTTTGGGTGTAGGAAAAGGTGGACACTATAGCAAGCTCATGTACCACGCAGGTTCTATTATCAGGTTGACGCACTTGTGGGTGCACAGTTCTACATGAGAAATAGTGCAGCCGACGCCTATGTGTGGTGCTGAAGACAGCTCTTCAAAAATGGCGCCCTGTGAGGACAGCCAATGGGAACGCATCATCCTCCACCAATGCGAGCTAGTGTCGAAGCAGCCAATCCGAACGATTAAGGTTAACCAATCACAACTGAGGAGGTGACACAATGAGAAATTCCTGCCACGCCTACGTGCTAGATTTAGCCATCACGCAGTTCCTAAACGTGTATACGATATCGGTTGTTTAGACACGTCGATTATGTATATCTAATGAGTCGACATCGTCAGATATGAAGTCCGGGGCTCAGATCGCGATCTTGCGATTTGATCAGGTATCGTTCGTCGTATCCTGCCGTCACACGCACAGACATCGTTCAAGCGATGTTTAATCTGGCGCGTTCAAGTGATATCTTTCAAGATATCTTAGCGTGTGACGGCCGCTATAGATGGATTCTTTATCCAGCTGGTGGTTTCTCAGCTAGCCTTGCTACTGGCAGTCTCTGCCCATTTGCTTTCTGACGCCTCCCTGATGCTGTTAATTAAGGGTCCCGGGTGCCTGAAGAGTTTGTATTTAAAAAAATATTGTTCAAAGCAGGCAGCCACGCTAGAATGCTACAGCTCTAAATTAAGGTATAGGACTCCCTTTCAATTTTGCTTGTTGTCGGTACTGAGGCCATGAATAGGAGAGAACCTGATAATGCACCAGTGACAGAAGTGAGGATGTCACATTTTCCTTGTAGTGAGGATATAGCAGGTTGGCCATGCAGTAATCAGCACTGTTAAAAATCTGGGCAACTCGTTGGCCAATTTTTAGGCACTGCAGCGTGTATGCAATCATTTGTGCCTAGATGCAACAACAAATGGCCTTGGTGAGAGGTGCATAATCTGCGTCCAGGGGCTAGCTTGGCCGGGGGAATGGGGTTAGATACCCATCTGGTCCATTCCCTAGTAGTTGTTCTGGGCTGTCCAACTGCCAGGTGCTTCAGCCGCATTGTACCTTGAATATAATCAGTTGCAATCACATCCCAATCTGTTATGTGTTGTTGTGCAGTGATCGCAAGTGATATTATAAAAACTACAGCGGTGCAGAAGAACCCATGCATGCACCAGCAGTGCTGTATGTTTAAAGTTGGGAAGTAGGAAAACATGCTCATGCAGAGGAACACTGATGATTGACCCCCTCACAAAGAGAAACAAGTTATTAAGAGGTGCAACAAGTTGCATCTGAAGGCTGAGGAGCAATGTACTGTGCACCAAGGTTGTATACAGGGGCACACCACACATGAAAGCTATATACAGGGGCACACTACACCTGGAAGCTGTATACAGGATAAAACTAAACATGGAAGCTGTATATAAGAGCACACTATATATGGAAGTTGTATAAAGTGGAATGGGAACATAAATAACTATTTGAGGATGTATCCAGAGGTTGGGTAGAGTACAACATATGAAGGCTGTATAGAGAGGCTGAGGAGCATCACTGCATATGGAGGGAGTATATAGAGACTGGTTTGTGTACTGCATATAGATGCTTAGAAGCATACTGCACATGGAGACTGTATACAGAGGCAGAAAGGCATGTACTGCATATGAAGTTTGGATTCAAAAGCATAGGAGCATGTATTGACTATGGATTCTATATATGGAGGCTGTATATGTGGCACCCCTGCGTCCAGGAGGCCACAAAGGGAACTGCAGCCAGGCAGGTAGGACACTTGTTGCACAACAACACCCTCACAGCCCACACAACCCACGTGTAGGAGAAGGTAGCATCCAGCCCTGAGATTAGATACTCTATGAGATTGAGGGGTGGTGGATTTGGAGGAATGGGTTGGGCACACCCATAACAGGTGACTTGACAGTATATAGGAAGGGGGAGGAGTAGGGAAGTCAGTAGGCCACAGTGAGCTGAACAGCAAAGACCCAGACTAGGCCCAAGGTGCCGAGCTGAAAAGACAGAAAGAATCACACGTCCTGTGAGTGTAAGTCATAGGAGCGCAGAATCTGTACCGAGCCAGTGTGAGCCGGAGGAGAGAGAAAGCCCATCCGAAGCTGATACCACCAGGAGTGTGAGAGAACGGAGAGGGACGGTGATACCCGGGCCCCAAGAACGCAGCTGAAGCTACTGACTGCAGGCAGAGAAGTCCCTCCTATGATACCGAGAGGAACAGAGAGAAAGGAGCCTGGTAGAGCCTCAGACTTGAGGATTGCTGGAGGCTGGGCTGAAGTAGAGTGTCAGCTCTAGAGGGGACCGTAGTTTACCCGGCATCCCCAAACAACACGACGGGGGGTCTTAGTTCCAGATTGAGATCCCTACCCCAAAGGACAGGCAGCTCAGTGACAAACTGAAGGACCCACAGGGGCCCGAGTCACCGCCATACTGTCCGGCGTTTCACACACACACCCATGGAGATGGAGACCGTAATAGCCCGGAAAGGACACTAAAGACTGTGTGAGGGGTCACAGAGAGAGAGGCCTGGCTGCAGAGCAAAGGGAACCCGGAGAGGGAGAATGTGCCCGTGTATTAAGAACTGTACTTGAACATTGTAAGAACTGTAACTGAGCTGTAAAGTGACTTGAAGAACTGAGAGTAAACACGGAAAACCCTGGAACTGCTTCCCTTGTGTTTCTGCATGAAAGTGATTCTCTCCATACAGGATACAGCCTGTCAGCACCAGCCAAGAGGAGAGATCCCTGCAGCGTCTGCAAAGTAAGTGTGCTACACACTCCACAATAGACTTAACCCTTACTGCCCCGGGGAACACAGTTCTACCCACTGGAACTATTACACCTAAGCTGCTATGCCATCATCCCGGAGGTTCTGCAGCAGCGGCGGCCCCATCACTGGCCGCATATAGTGGGTGGCGTCACGACTGACAACCCCTGTAAATATTCCCTTTTATTGCCGAGCCCGGGACACGGACCGGACCAGGACCACCCGTGACTTCCCCAGCAGCAGACCGGTCCAGTACTGAGTACTCCCGTCCCAGTGGGCCCGACATATACAGTGGCTGAGTCATGTACTCAATATGGAGACTGTATATATAAGGGATTAGGAGTGAAGTACTGCATATAGAGGCTGTATACAGGGCTTGAGGACCATGCACTGCAGGGTAGTATTGTATATAGAAGGGGCTTAGAGGAGTAAATCTACAGTCATTTTACAATCTTTAAGATGCTACCAAGCAGCGGTACTCTTCTTTATGCTTCTCGCTGGAAGATATCATTCATTATCCATGGCTGTAACACTGGGGGAGAGGGGTCACTCATATAGCAATACTCAGGCTGTTGAGTGCTGTAATAGTGTAACACAACCAGGTGCACCAAAACAAGTGTCTGACTGACAGCAGTGCTCAACAGCTTTGCTGTTGTGCGTTGCTGTCATTCGGCTATTTGTTTTTGTGCACATGGTTGTGTCACGCCGATAGAAGCACTCAACTCGTTATGTTTTTAATTTAGCATAATAGCGCAGCAGCACTCTGGATTAGTGATGAGTGAGCAGTAAAATGCTCGAGTGCTTGATCCTCAAGTCAAGCATATCGAGATGCTCGACCCGAGCACCGAGCTCATTGTCAACCTATGGGAAACCCAAGCATTTTTCCGGCGGCATCCTAGGTAGCCTGGATAAACCCTAAAATAGTCATAAAGGTATAAGAACAGTGCTCAAATGAAATGGGAACAGCATGGGGAAGACCCCTGTTAGCATTTCTGACTCCCAGGTCACTGCTGTGACCAATGTTGTCTGAGTATTACGCCACTTTTACAGACTCACAATAAATATCCAAAAACTAAGCCAAAATGGATTTTCCTAGGGTAAATGTTAAGGGCTCATATTCACTTGTGAAACAGTGTTGATGTATTATTTTTTTTTTTTAATTACATTAAAGATTAAAAAAAAATAAAAATTGGGAGGCACTCTGATGCCCCTTTTAAGAGACGTGAAGGAGGGCCTCATTAAATATTGTATGTTCCCATTATTAGGAAGTGGGTATCCCATAGTGTTGCCCCTTGTAGGCTGCCAAAAATTGTGAGGCACTCCGATGCCCTTTTGAATACACGTGGAGGAGCTCCTCATTAAATAATGGGGATATAAATAAAAGTACAGCGCTCACTTACATTTTTTTATTTTTTTTTCCTTTAAAATACAAATAGATCAACTCTGAGTTGTAATCTGGTTGTCACGTTTAAACAGTTAGGATGCGTTCACATACGGTGTATTTGCTGCATATTTTTACGCGAGTGCGCCTGCAGTTTTTGTAGCTAAAACCAGGAGTGGGACAATAAGAGAGGACAAGTCTAAGGGTACCTTTCCACGCCGACACCGCGGCGAGAAATCTGACCGGCAATCTGTAGCCCCGTCACCAACGCCGTCAAATTGCCTCAGAATTGCGGCGTGTATTTGGGGAATTTAGCGGCGATAAAAAAGGTTATGCCTGGTTGCGTTTTGACAGCACTGCTGCAAAATCAGAGGCAAACAGGAAGGCAAAATTCAAGGCTTTTGGCGTGTGAACAGGTGATAGGGCTGGAATCAGCATCGTCTATTGATTTCCCAGAGACATGCCACAGCGTACTGGATGCTGCGCCCCGTTAGCGCTTATTGGTTGTGGCTACTGTCTTTCCATTGGCTGTCACTTGACAGGGCTCCATATTTGAAGAGCTGTCACTTCAGCACCACACACATCTTCACCGACACATTCATCCACTACATTAGTACAATTACGCGCGCATTGTGTAGCACATGTTATGCAGTGCGCGTGTATTGTAACTTTCACTGTGTCCACCATACTGCCAAGCTTGACAGTGCAGATGTTTGTGTACACATCACACATTGGTGCCATGGGCAGCGCACTTCAAACGTTTGTGATTTTGGTGACGCTATTGGCTAGATTACGCTCAGCCCGCTCCGCGGACGGCTACCTTGTTAGCATCCTCAATGTTGTTTGGCGGCACTAGTGTGCGTGAAGACGTCATGACATTTGTTTTGGTTACTCCCTGCCTGCCAGGTGCCTGCCCCCCCCTTGCACATAGGAGAGGAGCCATGGCTGCCGCACAGCGCACTGCCACATGCGGTCTGGCGGAGCTAATGCTTCTCATAGACTTGTGTGACCGCCAGGATTAATGGTGTGACCAGCGGCACCGGCACCCAAGGCTGCGCAAACACAGCATACTCCGGAGAATCCAGCAGGCCCTGATCAACAAACTGGGGGTTGAGAGGACCTACAAACAGATCCAGATGAAAATTGCGGACCTGAAACATAAGTCCCCAGGCTGCATTGTGGATCTGCGTGCCAGGATTGCCAGGCTGCATAGTGAGTATGTGGCAATGCCAAACACACACATGGAAAGCTAAATATTTCAAACACTACACAAACATCATGTGGTATTGTGGCATGACACATAATGTGGCCTAAGCCACCATGTGGATGTATCACCAATGTGCATCGGCATGTTGGTTACTGTGGAACATGAAGGTGTATGAAACACTCATTTGTCAGACAAATGGTGACGGCTACAGTGGCCCTTGATGTATGTTGTGTCATAAATAGTGGTGTCCTGACTGCAAAGGTGACAAAAACACAATAATGTGATGTTCAACACACACATGACACCTTGCAGCACATATGTGACCTGTAACACATTCAATTGTTGTACACAATCATCACAATACAGAACACTGACTCCAATCTCACTGCTATGTGTTGGCCCTCATGCTGCAAACACATGAGGCTTACTGGCTGTTCTTGTGTTCAAGATTCAAATACCTACCATGCTAAGCCAAGGGTTATGTAACGTTCAAAATATGTGGGCACTGGTGTTGGACTAATGAGACAAACCAGAGTGGGCCCTCACCAGAGGGTATGCGCACACCATAACCTTTGACTGTATCCTTCATGCCCTCATTAAATTCATACACACATAAGGTTTTTTCCCTCTGTTATGTGCCTTTTCTTACATTTGTTTGTTATCATGTTTGTGATTACAGATGACGAGGACTTTGTGTCTCAGGACGCTCCACAGTCCCCACCGGTACCCGGGACACCCCCACCACCTGCCCCGGAAGGTCCAGCCAGTCCCTCCCCACCTGGGACTCCACCTGCCCCGGAGGGCCCAGCCAGTCCCTCCCCACCTGGGACTCCACCTGACCTAGAGGGCCCAGCCACTCCATCCCCAGCAGGGACTTCACCAGCCCCGGAGGGCCCATGTGTCTTGGTGGCCACACAACCTCCTCTTCAGCCTGCTGCTGCAGTGTATGGTGGTAAGTGTCTGCTAAGGCCTACCAGCTTGCAAATGTAGTTATTGTTGTGTTCTCCACACACATGTATGCGAGTCCTGTTTTTTGTTTATTTTTTTGATGAAGGAGAAGGATCCCGTGCAGCCGGCTGGGTTGTCAGTCCATCCCCATCTCCAACAGATGTGGTCCGGGATGGTGCAGTGCTGCATACATATAATCACTAACAAGTACCTCAAACACCCACCCACACATACAAAGGTAACTCACTAATGTCCTTCTTTACCATACAGGTGTCCCAACCATTGAAGAGCTGCAGCTTGCTCACCAGCAGGCACAGCAGCATTTGGAGAGGGCATACCAAGAAGGGCAGCAACACCTTGCCCGCTTGGGTGCCCTGATCAACGCCCTCCAAAGAGCCCAGTCCAGCACGGTCCATAATCCCTCACCCCCCACCCAATAAGGGGAACATACTCCCCTACTGTTGTCCATGTTGGACCCTTGTTTTGTTGCCATGTTGGCACCTTTTGTTTTTAGGCCACGTTGACCTCTCTTCTTATAGTATCCCACATTGGGAAAGTGGGTAGTCTGTCTTGGCTACTCCTAAGCTCACCAAGGCTTTTGGTTTGTGATGGCAATGTTTTCACAACATGTTGTTATGTAATAAAAATCTTGCCACCTACATCCTGTGTCATCCCTTGTTGCAACACACACAGGTTAAAGTTTGTGAGAATAATTTACAACAATCACATTGGGCAACGGTTTAGATACAGCTATATGGTGTGACCTTGGAAACATGTCACCATACTGGACCATTACAACTGCCATGCCCCCCCAATATGACATAAATGTTGTCCTCTATAACACCCACATTACCCAACACACACACAGATACTGGTGTACGTGACAAAGATATGGACATAGTGGTGTTCAAATTATACATTTATTTTAATTATTTTAAATTATTTTTTAAAAGAAATTAAATTAGCTTTTGAAAAAATGTGCCACACCTGGCCAAAAGGTAACAAAAGTCTGCTTTACCCAATGTTGGGCATTGGCTAGTAGTTCTCTTGTCCTTCCTCCTCCTCTGCTGGATCAGACAATGGGCCTCCCCCTCCTCATACACCCAGTGGCCTTGAGATCTTGCTGCTCTGCTGGGCTGTCTCCTTGGGGAAGGTGGAGTATCACAAATTTGTGGCCTCCTCACCATGCGTCTGGTGGGTGCAGTGGGCCCTGGAGTTGTCTTCCAGGGGAGCGTCCACGACGCTCCCCATCGCAGGGACCCATCCACGCCCACCTCCAGGACACGAAACATGGCCCGCTCCGTGATGTTCCGCTGCTCTGGCTCCATGCGGGCCAGCATCTCGCTGGCGATGTACCCAAACCCAGAACCGGGGGTCCTCTGCCGATCAAGGAGGACCCGTTTCGCCCAGGTACCCAGCTTCATGTTAGGTGGGGCCGGAGGTCTTCTTCGTCTGATCTCTGAGCTCGAACCTAGGCCCGGCCCTCCACCACTGGGCTCAGACACTGACTCTCCCACAGATGTTGATGGGAGAGCCTCGCCAGCTGCTGGGCCATCATCACTGGAGCCAGGCGCCATAGGGTCACATGTTGCATGGTCATTGAAGATAATACCACAACCAAACACCCCAGACAACATAGAGGCAAGCTCACTAAGGCTAACACCAAAAGCCACAAGAGAAGAGTTGAGAGAAGAATAAAACCAACAAGTAGACAAGTGCAGTATACTCACCTGAGGGTCCACATTGATATGTAAAGTGCCCAAAAATAACACCACTCATTCTGGATTAACAGAAACCACAAAACAGATAGAAATGGGAAGTGAGCAGGATAGGTGTTTGAAAAGCACAATGGTGACTACCACATATGCAGCAAACAAAACATCAGTGCCAGCAACATGCTGGGTAGCTCAAGCAAACAAACACAATTACCTACCTCCTGTGACGGGGCAGGGTGTTGGGCTGGTTGCGGCCGGCGCCTGCTGCACCGTGTTCCACAAGGCCCCTCTTGGCCCAGGGTGAAGCTGAGGAGGTCATAGTACCAGAGAGTTGGCCTAGGGACCTCCTCAGCTCTAGCTCTGGAGTGGGCCTCCATCTATTTTTTGTGGGATTTCTGGAACACAGTGCGCAGGCTTTTTATCTTATCCGCAACCAGCGCCACTGTCCAGATCTTGCTTGGTTGGAGCCGGTTGGCCAGCTCCACCAGTGGCACATAGGCCACAGCCCTCCCTGCCTGGTCGTGATACGCAGGCAGCGACACCCGCCACAGAAATTCGTGTGCCTGGTACATGGTGAGGAGCTGTGTCACAAAATCGTGATACGCAGCCATCTGTGAAAATGTAAAAACAAAGTGTCATGACAAAAAAAAAGCGCAATCACAGCTGACACCCTACTCTGTGTGTCAATGGCCATGTGCAGCAATACAAATTAAATTTGTTCTGGGATGATGCTTGGCTACTGCAAATCCTTATTGGGCTTATTATGTGTCCATGCATGGAGCAGGCAGGACATGCGTGGTCATATCTGTGAAGCTCTCTCAGTACACATGTCACACATGGCCTTAGTAACTACATTAAAACACACCCTCATCTGTTCCACACATATTTTGCAATCCACATAATGCAGTAGTACACATTTTCATGGCAAGGATGTCCCTGAACATTATGTGTGCTACAGGACATGGAGTGTATGTACGATGCGTACACATCGCTATATACACTTGTACAGGACGATACATGAAGCTGCACATAATGCGCCCAAACATCAGCCAACATATGGGTCTGCAGCACACAGAATAAAACGCCCAGGAGTCCCCAATAGCATGTGCCCCCTATTACCGTCTGTCCAACAGAGAACTTGTGAAGAGACAATACTAGCACAATGCACATTCCAGTCGGAGCAGGGGTGGCACCCCAGCAGGCCCTTATTTAAACCAAACCGGACCAATGAAACAAGTGCAATGGCGCTTAATCACTGGTGGCACCTGCATACGCCCAGGCGGCTACGTCGATTACAGGACTGGATTCTGATTGGTTGGTTACCATATAAAAAGCGCACAGCACTGAAGTCGGTAATGCGTGCTGCCCAGAGTCATTAAGTACTGATGTGCGATCAACAACTGTGATATGGCTGTGTGGCGTCTAATGGACCTTAGCATTAGTCATCGCTATTGTGTACTGTAGGTAACGCCCAAGTGGTGGGGTATGTTTGTAGTCAAGTTTGCCTCACTATTTTCCATTGTGTCCTGGCAAATGGATGCATGAGTGTTTTCCCAACCCAAACCATATGCTGTTTGAAAAGCCATTTTGCCTTTGCCACACAGGATCATATTTGCAGGATGCATGTGTCTTTATTTGCGGGGAGGATCTGAATGGAGGACACATAGTACTGTGGTAGACCACACACAATGGGACGTTTAAGGTGAAAAACAGATGTGCAGTGGGGTGTGTGGCATCTGCGAATGTGTGGCTCTGGACATCCTGCATTCACAACACATCAGGGAAGTGTGTTGGACATGATGAGTATGCAATAGTCTGCTTAGTGGCATGATTTTTTGACCATGAGACACAAAGGCTGGGGTACGTGTATAATGAAATTGTATAGATGCATTACTAAAAATAATTTAATTTATGTGACCTATGTGTAGGGCCATGCCTTGTGGTCACACATGAACATTATGGCCACGTATCTGGGCATTGTACCGGAGGGCCAGGGGTGTACAGTGACCAAGTGTGGGTATGAGCCAGTGCAATGCTGGTTTTGGTCCTGGAATGGGAATATATATGTATGTGTGTGGGCTGTTGTTCCCAGTTGGGTATGCTGTGGTATAGTGGACAGGACATGTATAGGGAAGGAGGTGTTGTGTGTGCATGATGTGTGATGAATTGTTCTAGTAGTGATGTTTATTTTTATCAATTTTGCAGAGGTTGGTTTGTGAGATGATGTTCGACCCTGATGGAGATACTATTGTGGCTGCTGCCTTGGTGGAAGAGCAATTGTGGTTGGAGGCTAGATATGAGAGGTTGCGGGCTCGCAGAACACGGCGTGTGTGGGCTCGGGATTGGCTTCGCCGCCGGGACACCGGGACCCACATGCAGCTGGTGCATGAGCTGGAGGATCGGAGTCCGCATGATTTCAGGAACTATCTCCGTATGTCCGAGGACTCTTTCACATTCCTGTTGAAACGCATACGGCCATTGATAGCCCGTCAGGATACTGTGATGCATAGAGCTGTGCCACCTGAGGAGCGTTTGGCAGTAACTTAGCGGTTCCTGGCTACAAGTCGGTCAAGGACCGACCTGCAATACACTTCTCGTGTATCACTCTCCCTGCTGAGCCGCCTTATCCCCGAGATGTGTGAGGCCATCTGGACCAGTCTACTGCCATCCTATATGCAGTTCTCAGAAACACCTGGTCAATGGATGGATGTAGCCAAAGGGTTTGAGGACCGCTGGCAATTCCCAAACTGCGGTGGGGCATTGGATGGTAAGCACGTGAGGATCACTAAACCCTCGAACTCGGGGTCTTTGTATTACAATTACAAAGGATATTTTAGTATTGTCCTCATGGCCCTGGTGGATGCTAACTATGAGTTCCTCTACTTGAACGTTAGAATGAACGGGCGTATATCAGATGGGGGTGTGTTCGCACACTGCTCCTTGGCACAAGACCTAAGGACAGGTGGGCTGAACTTGCCCTCAAATGAAGAGACAACCCATCACTTAAACTTTGCGTTTGTGGGGGATGAAGCCTTCCCACTTCAGACTCACCTATTACGGCCATATCCCCAGAGGACCCTTACCTCTGAGCAGCGCCTTTTCAATTACTGGCTATCCCAGGCCCACCGTGTGGTTGAAAATGCGTTCGGGATCATGGCCAATACATTTTCATACACGTCTGCATATGAAACTGGAATGTATTGATGTGGTAGTACTGGCCTGCTGTGTGCTGCATAACTTCCTGCGTCGTAGGGATCGGTCATCATACACGCCGGCAAGTTATGTGGATTGCGTGGACCCCACAACAGGGGAGATCCGTCCAGGGGATTGGCGTGCTACCGACCATGGTGTGGTGCCACTCCAGCCGCTGAGCCAGGGTCGGACTCAGCCTGGGGCAGTGGCCTGGCAGCACCAGCAGGTGTAAGGTGGCTGGTGCTGTGAAGCTTAAACATGATGAGAATGGAGTCACCAGGGTGGCTGCACCATGAGGATTTTGGTTGGCTTTTTGTTTGTGCACATTTTATAGTTAGTTTTTTTTGCACATTTGTAACTTTAACATGTTTATTGTTTGCCATTGCATCTCATCATGTTGAATTTCTTTGTGTGATGTAAACACTTCTGTTTTCTGTTATTTTGTGTGTGTTGTCCTTATTTTTTTGTGCACAAAAATATAACTTGAAAATAATTGGATCCAAACAACTACCTGTGTGTGTCGTTATTTTGGGATACAGGGAAGTTGCACATAGCTTTATGCTGTGCAATGAGGTATGTGACCCGTGAAAGTCTCTTGATGGTTCCGTGAAACATTGTGTGTTAACATGCAGTACACAGGTTCAGCCCTTTGGGCCAGAGTGTATGACGCAACTGTGTGTACATATCCATTGTGATGTGTTGTGGCCACAGGGGCACGTGTCCACACACATTTAGCAAGCAATGGTGTTTGTGGGGTATGTAGGTACAGTACTTTATACTCAAACATGTGTACACACACATAGTTCAGGGGTGCCATGGCAGCTGTGCCATGGCATGGAGCAATGTAGCCACATATGGGCAAAGTATTGTGTGTATGTTCCCACCTTCAGCTACAGACGCACACATAGCAACCCATTGTGTAGTGTAAGCCACTGTCCTGCTCCAAACCGCTCCAGTGTGACGCTTTAGCGACCCGAAAGTGTCTTGCAGCAGACAATTGTCACGACACGAGCATGTCTTCCTTCAAAACTCCACAACAATGGCGTCACGTATTAGCCAGCCTTCCAGCGCAGGCTGGCCAATTGCGTTGTGCAACGAGCAAGTTTGGGGCGCGGTGTAATACAATTTGGCACGCCTATGTTTTCGCCACGCTAAACAGGTATGCCCACAATCCTTTGGGGATTGCGGCGTGTGAAGCAGCGACAGGAGTCTACCGGATGTTTCCCACTGTTGGTGTGGCAACTTCCGGGGAGATACCTCGCCTTAGGTTGAGGGTGAAATGGCGGTGTGTAAAGGTACCCTAAGGGGGTGTGCTCACGGTCAGTATACACAGCGTTTTTGGACGCAGCGTCTTGCCGCTGCATCCAAAACGCTGCATAGTACAGTACAAGCATAGTGGATGGGATTTGTAGAAATCCCATCCTCACTATGCTTAACCCGCCCAAGCATGTTTGCCGGCAGTCCGCTACTCCGCAGCAAGTGTATTTCATGATGCGGAGTCGAAAGTTGCTGCCATCGGGTGACTGCAGGGAGAAGATGCCCTGCACCCGCCGCAAATGGTGAGTACAGGGCGGCTGCAGTCTCCCTGCAGCCACCCGCGGCTTCACTCAGGTCCAGAGGAGCTGCATCCAATACGCAGCTCCTCCGGTCCTTGAGTATGCAGCTTAATAGAAACAAGTGCTCCACTTCTGTATTTAATCACCCACTCCTGGCTTTGGCTACAAAAACTGCAGCAGCACTTGCGTAAAATTACTCAGCAAATACACAGTGTGTGAACGCACCCTTAAACTAAAAATGTACCTTAAGGAGTAAGACGGGACTGCGTATCTTCCACTTCTTAACCTTTTTCCTTTTATGCTTCTTTATAACTATATAACAAAAAAAAAAAAAAAAAAAGGAGGGGGGTATTCACAATTTAAAAATAAAGAGCTTTGGGTTCATTAAATGTTTTAGATGACCTATTTGTTATATTTAAAAGTAATAAAAGAGGCAGAAAGATATTTTATTTAGAACTGGTTACTGTACCTTTAAGGAGTAAAACAGAAGGGTAGGCCTGTTTCACATCTATGCGTTCACTGCGCTAGGCTGCTCTGGCTGCCCTGCACCAGCGCAAAAGAAAGCGCAGGGGCATTTAGGGCCTGGGGCAGCCTAGCGCATGGAGCGCATACATGCCCTCATTTGCGCTCGGTGCCCCCGTTATCTTCTATGGCCGAGCACGCGCTCTGCCTAGCGAGAAGTGCAAGTGAAAGAGGCAGAGCGCACGGCGCATGCACCTGCTCTGACGCTCCCGGAAACGCACCAATAGGGCGTTTCCAGGTGCGTCAGAGCAGGCGCATGCGTCGTGCGCTCTGCTAATTTCACTTGCGCTTCTCACTAGGCAGAGCGCGTGCTCTGTTCCGCCATAGGCTATAATGGGGGCACCGAACGCAGCTGAGCACTAAGGGGGTACTAGTATGCGTTTACAGTAGCTGTAAACGCGGCCCCACAGTGCACCCAATCACCTCTGCACCTGCGCCAGCGCGCCCAGGTTGGCGCAGGTGATGTGGTCAGGCGCAGAGGTGTGGAACAGGCCGTAGATTTTGCCGCTGATATTCTAATTGCTCACAGACGGATGCTAGAAGAGAGCTGTTGTTTATTTAGAGCATTTAATAATGGAATCTGAGATCTGCAATTGGCAAATAAAATTCAGAATTGAAATGATATACCTTTTAAAAATGCTTTTTTGTTTTATTGTTTGAGGTTTATTTATGCAGTATAATTGTAGTTGTGAGAGATCACGGTCCTCCTAAAAAAAGAGACCAATGTCAATATAAGAATTGTGCTAATATTTCATCAGAACAATTACTGATATTAATGGTGGCACTGTACCTTTCAATTATGTGCCTAGGATCTCTGTCTAGAATCTTCTGTGTAAAAACTGTAGGATTTTATATGGCTATTAGGAGTGAGGAACAAAAAAGGGGGGGTCTAAGGCTGCCTTCACACTAGCGTTTTAATCAGCAGTGCACGATGCCGATAAAAATAATTCCATCAGCATGCTTATTGCGTCTCTATCCTTAGAATGGTAAACGCAATTGTAAGCAAAATGCTGCTTTAATAAATTAAGCGCGAGAATGCGCACACTAGCGCCTAATATCAGCATTATCGCCTATGGGTACGCCAGCGTGCGCAGGACATTGCAGATGCCTGCTTTCGGTACGCATGCATACTCGTCATTGCGCAAGCCCAGAGTCTGATTTTCAGGTCTGCCCGCTCTCCGCCTACATATTTCAGATACGCATGCTGACATAAAACGCATGCGCATGATCAAAACGCATGTATAAGCAATGATGCGCTGCGTTTTTAAAAAGGAATTAGTATGGATATGCACACAAAAAAAGCAGCGTCGCAATACACACGAGTGCTTTTTACAATGCGAATACGCATGCGCATCATGCGCTGCTTACCCAAACGCCAGTGTGAAGGCAGCCTAAGTATGGTTACAAAAGTTTTCTTAGTAAAACTGAAATCAGTGGATTCACTGAATGCCTTAAAAAGGCTACATACTGATGTCAATATAAGAATTGTGCTAATATTTTATCAGAACAATTACTTATTTTATTGGTTACACTGTACCTTTAAATTGCGTGCCTGGGATTCCTACATAGAGCTGATCCAAGATGCACACAAGGAGTGAGGACTGCTCCTCCCTGATAAAGATTCCACAGAATTTCAAAACTCGTCGGATCGTTATCTGCCCCTCTCAACCCATTTGTCAGTGTGCTATGCCAACACAACTGACTCAGAACTCTGTGTGATGTCACTGCTCTAAGCCCTGCCCGAGGAAGTGAGGTCGGTGTCCGGCCGGAGCAGTCCTCACTCCTTGTGTGCACCTTGGACCAGCCACAGCTAGGCGAGGTCCTGCCCTGAACATCTAGGAATCAATCACCAGGAGGACACAGGATAACACAGTATGTGTTCCTCCTGGTGTACTGTAATTTACCACTCCAATTCACTGCTCATTGTGCTCATAGAGCCATCTCTGGGGATTCCTAATAATCTGTTCCCCACACACAGGCAAGGGCTATTTCTTTACTGCTTCTATTGTGGACCAATGAAACAGTGTTAAGCCCCCGTCACACATAACAAGATAGTTAGCGAGATCGTTGTAACGTCACAGGTTTTGTGACGTAACAGTGATCTCGCTAGTGATCTTGCTACGTGTGACACTTAGCAGCGATCAGGCCCCTGCTGTGAGATCACTGATCATTACAAAGTGCTCTGGGTCATTTTTTGATCTTTGGTCCCCTGCTGGTCACCACGCATCGCTGCGTGTGACAGAGGGAGCGTAGCGATCAGCGACCTCACAGGCTGGTAACCATGGCAAAGACTGGGTATCTACCCGGTGTTTATCATTGTTACCACCATCGCTAAGCAGTGAAGACACTGGTAACTATGATAAACATCGGCTATCTAGGCAGTGCGCACTGCCTAATACCAGCAATGTGGAGGTGGCTCCCTGGTCCCTGAGGAGATCTGCCTGTTTGACAGATTCCCAGCGACCAGGTAAAGACGCACCAACGATCCCTACAGGATCGTTATCTTTGTCAGGATCGCTGGGGCGTCATTGTGTATGACGGGAGTTATACAGTTTACTAGATGGCGGCCCGATTCTAAAGAATCGAGTAGTCTAGAATCCATATATAGTTTATTTACTAATAGTTAGGGGAGTGCGGTGAAATGAATTGTGTGTATACAGGTGGCTCAGTGGGTAGCAGAGTATACGGTGGCTCAGTGGTTAGCACTGTATATGGTGGTTCAGTGGTTAGCACTGTATGGTGGCTCAGTGGTTAGCACTGTATATGGTAGCTCAGTGGTTGGCACTGTATACGGTGGCTCAGTGGTTATCACTGTATACGGTGACTCAGTGGTTAGCACTGTATACGGTGGCTCAGTGGTTGGCACTGTATATGGTGGCTCAGTGGTTAGCACTGTATATGGTGGCTCAGTGGTTGGCACTGTATATGGTGGCTCAGTGGGTAGCAGAGTATACGGTGGCTGAGTAGTTGGCACTGTATACGGTGGCTTAGTGGTTAGCACTGTATATGGTGGCTCAGTGGTTAGCACTGTATGGTGGCTCAGTGGTTAGCACTGCATATGGTGGCTCAGTGGTTAGCACTGTATATGGTGGGTCAGCGGTTAGCACTGTATGGTGGCTGAGTGGTTAGCACTGTATATAGTGGATCAGTGGTTAGCACTGTATACAGTGGTTCAGTGGTTGGCACTTTATATGGTGGCTCAGTGGTTAGCACTGTATACGGTGGCTCAGTGGTTGGCACTGTATATGGTGGCTCAGTGGTTGGCACTGTATATGGTGGCTCAGTGGTTGGCACTGTATATGGTGGCTCAGTGGTTGGCACTGTATACGGTGGCTCAGTGGTTAGCACTGTATACGGTGGCTCAGTGGTTAGCACTGTATATGCTGGCTCAGTGGTTATCACTGTATATGGTGGCTCAGTGGTTGGCACTGTATACGGTGGCTCAGTGGTTAGCACTGTATATGGTGGCTCAGTGGTTATCACTGTATATGGTGGCTCAGTGGTTAGCACTGTATATGGTGGCTCAGTGGTTGGCACTGTATATGGTGGCTCAGTGGGTAGCAGAGTATACGGTGGCTGAGTAGTTGGCACTGTATACGGTGGCTTAGTGGTTAGCACTGTATATGGTGGCTCAGTGGTTAGCACTGTATATGGTGGGTCAGTGGTTAGCACTGTATATGGTGGGTCAGCGGTTAGCACAGTATGGTGGCTGAGTGGTTAGCACTGTATATAGTGGATCAGTGGTTAGCACTGTATACAGTGGTTCAGTGGTTGGCACTGTATATGGTGGCTCAGTGGTTAGCACTGTATACGGTGGCTCAGTGGTTGGCACTGTATATGGTGGCTCAGTGGTTGGCACTGTATATGGTGGCTCAGTGGTTGGCACTGTATATGGTGGCTCAGTGGT
Source organism: Allobates femoralis (assembly GCA_033576535.1). Lineage (NCBI taxonomy): Eukaryota > Metazoa > Chordata > Amphibia > Anura > Aromobatidae > Allobates > Allobates femoralis. Next base: position 344,462,700 of record JARQOC010000002.1, on the reverse strand, counting down.
TGGCACTGTATACGGTGGCTCAGTGGTTAGCACTGTATACGGTGGCTCAGTGGTTAGCACTGTATATGCTGGCTCAGTGGTTATCACTGTATATGGTGGCTCAGTGGTTGGCACTGTATACGGTGGCTCAGTGGTTAGCACTGTATATGGTGGCTCAGTGGTTATCACTGTATATGGTGCCTCTGTGGTTAGCACTGTATATGGTGGCTCAGTGGTTAGCACTGTATGGTGGCTCAGTGGTTAGCACTGTATATGATGGCTCAGCGGTTAGCACTGTATGGTGGCTCAGTGGTTAGCACTGTATATAGTGGATCAGTGGTTAGCACTGTATATAGTGGATCAGTGGTTAGCACTGTATATGGTGGCTCAGTGGTTAGCAGAGGACGGCTGCTCTGTGGTCAGCAGAGGACGGCGGCTCTGTGGTCAGCAGAGGACGGCGGCAGAGTGATCAGCGCAGGAAGGAGGCAGAGTGATCAGCGCAGGAAGGAGGCAGAGTGGTGAGCGCAGGACAGCTCAGGACAGCTATATGGTGGCTCAGTGGTTGGCACTGTATATGGTGGCTCAGTGGTTGGCACTGTATACGGTGGCTCAGTGGTTAGCACTGTATACGGTGGCTCAGTGGTTATCACTGTATATGCTGGCTCAGTGGTTATCACTGTATATGGTGGCTCAGTGGTTAGCATTGTATATGGTGGCTCAGTGGTTAGCACTGTATATGGTGGCTCAGTAGTTAGCACTGTATGGTGGCTGAGTGGTTAGCACTGTATATAGTGGATCAGTGGTTAGCACTGTATATGGTGGCTCAGTGGTTAGCAGAGGACGGCGGCTCTGTGGTCAGCAGAGGACGGCGGTTCTGTGGTCAGCAGAGGACGGCGGCAGAGTGATCAGCGCAGGAAGGAGGCAGAGTGATCAGCGCAGGAAGGAGGCAGAGTGGTGAGCGCAGGACAGCGGCTCTGTGGTCAGCAGAGGAGGGCGGCTCTGTGGTCAGCAGAGGACGGTGGCTCTGTGGTCAGCAGAGGGCGGCGGCTCTGTGGTCAGCACAGGAAGAAGGCAGAGTGGTGAGCGCAGGACGGCGGCTCTGTGGTCAGCAGAGGACGGCGGCTCTGTGGTCAGCAGAGGACGGCGGCTGTGTGGTCAGCAGAGTACGGCGGCTCTGTGGTCAGCAGAGGATGGCGGCTCTGTGGTCAGCAGAGGACGGGGGCTCTGTGGTCAGCAGAGGACGGCGGCAAAGTGATCAGCGCAGGAAGGAGGCAGAGTGATCAGCGCAGGAAGGAGGCAGAGTGATCAGCGCAGGAAGGAGGCAGAGTGGTGAGCGCAGGACAGCGGCTCTGTAGTCAGCAGAGGACGGCAGCTCTGTGGTCAGCAGAGGACGGCGGCTCTGTGGTCAGCAAAGGAGGGGGGCTCTGTGGTCAGCAGAGTACGGCGGCTCTGTGGTCAGCAGAGGACGGCGGCTCTGTGGTCAGCAGAGGACGGCGGCTCTGTGGTCAGTGCAGGAAGGAGGCAGAATGGTCAGCGCAGGAAGGAGGCAGAGTGGTCAGCGCAGGAAGGAGGCTCTGTGATCAGCAGAGGATGGCGGGTCTGTGGTCAGCAGAGGACGGCGGCTCTGTGGTCAGCAGAGGAGGGCGGCTCTGTGGTCAGCAGAGGACGGCGGCTCTGTGGTCAGCAGAGGACGGCGGCTCTGTGGTCAGCACAGGAAGGAGGCAAAGTAGTCAGTACAGGACGGCGGGTCTGTGGTTAGCAGAGGACGGCGGGTCTGTGGTCAGCAGAGGACGGCGGCTCTGTGGTCAGCAGAGGACGGCGGCTCTGTGATGAGCAGAGAACGGCGGGTCTGTGGTGAGCAGAGGACGGGGGCTCTGTGGTCAGCAGAGGATGAGGGCTCTGTGGTGAGCAGAGGACGGGGGCTCTGTGGTCAGCAGAGGACGGCGGCTCTGTGGTCAGCAGAGGACGGCGGCTCTGTGGTCAGCAGAGGACGGGGGCTCTGTGGTCAACAGAGGACGGGGGGCTCTGTGGTCAGCAGAGGATGGGGGCTCTGTGGTCAGCAGAGGACGGAGGCTCTGTGGTCAGCAGAGGATGGCGGGTCTGTGGTCAGTAGAGGACGGCGGGTCTGTGGTCAGCAGAGGACGGCGGCTCTGTGGTCAACGCAGGAAGGAGGCAGAGTGGTCAGCGCAGGAAGGAGGCTCTGTGGTCAGCAGAGGACGGCGGCTCTGTGGTCAGCGCAGGAAGGAGGCAGAGTGGTCAGCGCAGGAAGGAGGCTCTGTGGTCAGCAGAGGACGGCGGGTCTGTGGTCAGCGCAGGAAGGAGGCTCTGTGGTCAGCACAGGAAGGAGGCTCTGTGGTCAGCGCAGGAAGGAGGCTCTGTGGTCGAGTGGTCAGCGCAGGAAGGAGGCTCTGTGGTCAGCACAGGAAGGAGGCTCTGTGGTCAGCACAGGGAGGAGGCTCTGTGGTCAGCGCAGGAAGGAGGCAGAGTGGTCAGCGCAGGAAGGAGAGCAGAGTGGTCAGCGCAGGAAGGAGGCTCTCTGGTCGAGTGGTCAGCGCAGGAAGGAGGCTCTGTGGTCAGCAGAGGACGGTGGGTCAGTGGTCAGCGCAGGAAGGAGGCTCTGTGGTCAGCACAGGAAGGAGGCTCTGTGGTCAGCGCAGGAAGGAGGCTCTGTGGTCGAGTGCTCAGCGCAGGAAGGAGGCTCTGTGGTCAGCACAGGAAGGAGGCTCTGTGGTCAGCACAGGAAGGAGGCTCTGTGGTCAGCGCAGGAAGGAGGCAGAGTGGTTAGCGCAGTAAGGAGGCAGAGTGGTCAGCGGCAGGAAGGAGGCTCTGTGGTCGAGTGGTCAGCGCAGGAAGGAGGCTCTGTGGTCAGCGCAGGCTAGGTGGGCGGAGCCATGGCGGGAGTCCTGTGAGGTGGGCGGAGCCATGGCGGGAGCCCCGCGAGGTGGGCGGAGCCATGGCGGGAGTCTCGCGAGGTGGGTGGAGCCATTGCGGGAGCCCCGCGAGGTGGGTGGAGCCATGGCGGGACCCCAGCCAGGTGGGCGGAGCCATGGCGGGAGCCCCGCCAGGTGGGCGGAGCCATGGCGGGAGCGGTGTAGCGGGATGGCGGCGGGGTAAGTATACTGGAGTGTGTGTGTGTGTGTTGTGGTGTGTGTGTGGTGTGTGTGTGTGTGTGTGGTGTGTGTGTGTGGTGTGTGTGTGTGTGTATGTGTGTGTGGGTGTGTGTGTGTGTGTCCCTAACGCACTTCTGTCACTTTGGCAGCCACGTCCACGACGACGGAAGTAGCGCCAAATATGACGGAAGTGCGCTACGGCAATTATATATTAGATTCCCTGGAGCCTTTTTAAGGCATTCAGTGAAATCATTTATTTGCATTTTACTACTAAAGATTTTTTTTTTTTAATAACTATACTTATATTTTCTTTTCTCACTTTTAATAGCCATATAAAATCCTACAGTCTTTTTTTTACAGAAGTCTCTACGTAGAAATCCCAGGCACGCAATTTAAAGGTACACTCCGATGCCCTTTTGAATACACGTGGAGGAAGGCCTCATTAAATAATGTTCCCATTATTAGGATGTTGGTCTTCAATAGTGTTTCCCTATGCAGGCTGACAAAAGTTGGGAGGCACTCCGATGCCCCTTTTAAGAGACGAGGAGGATCGCCTCATTAGATATTGCATGTTCCCATTATTAAGAAGTAGGTCTTCCATAGTGTTGCCTTATGAAGGCTGCCAGTCCAATCATAAGGGCTCGGACATACGTTGCTACTTACATCCGAGTTTGATGGACGAGACTTGGAACAGGCTGGATCAGTGACCCTGAACGGCCTCTCTCTGTCTGGATGGGGAATGACGCTGCTTGTGTTTCTGTGCAGCATCGCATTCGCCGTCCGCAGAGAGAGAGGTCGTTCAGGGTCACTGCTCCAGCCTGTTCCAAGTCTTGTCCGTCAAACTTGGATGAGTGTGTACGAGCCCTAAACCTTATTGTTCTTATTATCAATGAGGTCCTGTTGGAATTTACATTGTTTGATGGAAATGATATTGTCCTTAGTTTTGAGAACTAATTCCTCCATGCTTTATATGGTCATGGCAAACTCCTCCTTGGACATTGTTTTCTCCATTGAGGTTTTTAATGTTGATATATCACGCTGCAGTGACTCTAATTTTACTTCCTCATATCTGACTATAAGGCGTATAAGGTTTAGGGAACAGTTGCTTAATATGCTGTTCCATTCCTGGGTGAATTCAGGGTTGTAAATTTTGGTTGCAGTCTTGCGGATTCTGAGTCCCCTTGGTACCATTTCACGGTGGATGTATTTTAAAAGGGTGGTGTGATCCCACCAAGTTTTGTTTTCGCTGGTCATGAATTTCTCGAGGTCATGAATATTAGTGTTGGTGGTAGCCAGGGATGAAGGAGCACCAGATGGACCAGATGGAGCCTCCCAAAAACTGTCATTGTCCCCCAATCCACTTTGGAATGAGATGAGGCTGGGCTGTGTGTAATCATCCTGTATAGTTCCTTGCTCCATCTCATCATGCTTCGCCTGCAATGCATCCTCTTTGATTTTGAGCAGAGAGCGTTTCAGAAGACAGAGAAGCGGGATGGTGACGCTAATGATGGCGTCATCGTCGCTCACCATCTTGGTGGAGTCCTCAAAGTTTTGTAGGACGGTACATATGTTGGACATCCATGTCCACTCCTGTGGTCTTATGTGTGGAATCTGAACCGAATACCAACAGCCTTGTTGATGCTGGTAGTCGACTATTGCCCTATTCTCAAAAATCCTGACCAACATTTGCAGTGTCGAATTCCAACACTTGGGGACATCACACACCAGTCTGTGAGCCGGAAGATGCAAATGCTGCTGAAACCCGGCAAGTGCGGCCGAAGCAGTAGGTCACTTTCAAAAATGGGCACACAGTTGGTGTACTTTGACGAGCAGATCCGACAGCTCCGGATACGATTTAAGAAGCTGCTCCACCACAAAGTTGAGCACATGGGCCAGGCATGGGACTATGTGTGAGCTCGCCTCAGAGCTGCCACCAGGTTCTGGCCATTGTAACACATGACCATGCCTGACTGTAGGTTCAGCGGTGTGAGCCACAAATCTGCCTGCATCCTGGCTTCCACTATATTAACCCAGTGTGACGTCAGCTAGATGTACCGTCCCTTCCCACAAGCACTTGTCCACGTGTCCGTGGGTAGGTGGACTTTGCTGGAAACTGCGTTGTTAAGGACATGGCTAATGTTTTGGACACATGCTTGTGTAATGCAGGGATGGCACACCAGGAGAAATAGTGGTGGCTGGGGACCGAGTAACCAGGCACAGCCACCACCATCAGGTTGTGGAATGCTTCTGTCTACACTAGCCTAAAAGGCAACATTTCAAGTGCAAGCAGTCACGAAATGTGCGATTGAGTAGTGTGGCCTGTGGAGAGTTGGCTGCGTATTTGCCCTTGCGTTCCAAGGACTGGGGTATGGACATTTGAATGCTGCGCTGGGACAAGGACGTGGTTTCTGATGGTGGTATGTCTGATTGTGCAATGACAGGTGCAGGACAGGAGGCATCTTCACTTGCACTATGGACAGGGGATTCCCTTGCATGCACAACAGTGGAAGAAACAGTGGTGTCACCCGCAGACACTGCTCCTGAACCCTGGGGTTCGGCCCATCAAGTCGGATGTTTTGCTGCCATGCGCCTGATCATGCTGGTGGTGGTCAGGCTGGTACTTTTGCTAACCCTGCTGATGCTGGCATAGCAGGTGGTGCAAATGGCCTTTTTGAAATTATTATCAAACTCCTTAAAAAACAGCCAGACTCGGGAAGACCTAACCGTTGTACTGGCAACTTTCATCATCTTGGTGTTACGGGGAACGGATGCCCGCCTTCTGTCTGCGGCAACCACACTGCTTCTTCCTGCCTGTTGGTGTTGCTACACCTCCCTTCCCCAGTATGCAGCTGTCCTCGCTTTGCATGTCCTTCTGCCAGGTTGGGTGAGTTACCAGATGATCCACCACATCGTCTTTCACTTCCTCACCCTGGTCCTCCTCCGGACTTTCTGGCAATTGTGCATCATAATCGTCCACCTCTTGTGACTTTTCCACCATCGCCTTTGTGTGACCGTGGCTGCTCAAATATTTGGGCATTGCTACATACGATCTACTCATGCCCCACTTTAAGTGGAGTGAGCGAGAGGCTGAATCTATGAATGGAAAAGTGAACAGCTCTTCAGAGTGCCCAAGTGTGGGATAATTTTTGTCCAGGCACTTGGCATGGTGGAAGGAGGATCAGGGTGAGAAATATGCAGTCCAGACTCACGGCTACTGAGACTTGACCATGTGGAACACAGGGTGGTTGTGATGGTGGCAATCTGGCTAGAATCATTATCCGCTATCCAATGACAAACTGTTGACACTGCTCTGGGTTTAATAGTGGAGTGCTGCGGTCCCTTAGGAATTGGGACAAGAAGGTCGGGCGGGAAGATGTGGGTGGTTGTTGTGGCACAATCCTAGCTTGCCCATGGCCTCGGTCTTTGCATGCAGCATCACCATCACGTCCAGTTCCTCGTCCCTTGCAACCGGGCCTTGCACATTTTAAATGGTGTGCTATATGGGTTTTAAAAGTGTGCTGTATACCCTGCCTGTATACAGCTAAATGAATTCTAAAAAGGACTGTTGTTTGGATGGCTAAATAGATATTAGAAGCCTGTACACCAGCCCCAGATGTGCTGACTGGTATACAGCCTCTTGTGGTACATCAAAGTGTGCTATATACCCTTCCTGCCTATGTACAGCTAAATTAATCCTTAGAAGGACTGTTGTTTTGATGGATAGATAGTAGAGATGAGCGAGTATGCTTGTCACTACTCGGTGCTCGCACGAATATCTCGGTACTCGGGGTACTCGGCGAGTACAGAGTAATCTCGCGATACTCTTGCTATGCTCGGGGTCCACCTTCCTGCATGTTGGCACTCTTTTCAGAGCCAGCCCGCATGCAGGGATTGGCTGACACACTGTAATGCCATAGCCATGTTGGTTGTGGCATTACAGTGATTGGCTGGCCTCACAGCGTCATCAGGTCTTTATAAGACCTGACCGCGCTGTGCTCGTCACTCTGCGCCATTAGACAGTCAGTGTAGGGAGAGCTGCTGCTGATTGAGGGACAGATTTGTGGCCTTTCAGCTAGTGTAGGCACAGGACTGCCAGTCTAATTACCACAACAGTCCTTCTGAGGACTAATAGAGTAGTATACAGGCAGGCAGAGAGGCAGGGTATATACCAAACTTCGTTGTGCCAGTATACCAGCCTGCATCGCATCTGGGGCTGGTGTACAGGCTTATCCATCACACAAAACGTGCTTTTAGCGATTTATTTAGCTCACTATAGGCAGGAGTAGGTTTTAGCTCAAATTAGGGTACACCAAAAGCCTTGTGCTAAAAACCAACTCTTGTCTGCACTAATTTTGCATCTAAGTGCTGCTACTTTAAGTTGCAGAGTTAATTAGGGTACACCAAAAAACCCGTGCTAAAAACCTACTCTTGTTTGCACTAATTTTGCATCTAAGTGCTGCTTCTGTCGGTTGCAGCATTAATTAGGGTACACCAAAAGCCTCGTGCTAAAAACGTACTCTTGTCTGCACTAATTTAGCATCTAAGTGCTGCTACTGTCGGTTGTAGCGTAAATTAGGGTACACCAAAAGACTCGCTATTGTAGTCAGCGTTTTTGTCTGATTAGTCCACCTACAGGGCCTTAATTTCAAAACTTAGGGTCGTGCAAAAAACCTACTCTTGTCTGCACTAATTTTGCATCTAAGTGCTGCTACTGTAGGTTGCAGTGTAAATTAGGCTACACCAAAAGCCTCATGCTAAAAACCAACTCTTGTCTGCACTAATTTAGCTGTATACAGTCAGCACCACATTGAAAATGCGCAAGTCCGGTGGCAAGGGACAAGGAACTGGACGTGATGGTGGTGCATTCAGAGGGCGAGCCCGTGTGCAAACTCGAATTGCGCCACGACAAACGCCCACATAATCTCGCTCCACTTTCTTGTCCCAATTTCTAGGTGAACGCAGTAGTACTCCACTATTAAACCAAGACCAGTGTCAACAGGTTTTTAGTTGGATAGCGGATAATGCTTCCAGTCAGTTTGGCACCACCACAAATACCCTGTCTTCCACACGGTCAAGCGTCAGTAGCCGTGAGACTGGACCCCACATTCCACACCCTGATCCTCCTTCCTCCCACCATGCCGATTGCCCTGACCCAGACATAACTGATCACACACTTGGACACTCTGAAGAGCTGTTCACTTATGCATTCGTAGATTCTGGCCTCTCGCCAGCTCCAGTTGAAGTGGGTCATGAGGAGATTGTATGTACCGATGGCCAAATATTTGAGCAGCCACGGTCTCATGAAGGCAACGGTGGGAACGTGTCTCAACAAGAGGTGGACGATGATGAGACACAATTGTCAGAAAGTCAGGAGGAGGACCAGGTTGTGGAAGTGGAAGATGACGTGGTGGATGATCCAGTAACTGACCCAACCTGGCAGGAGGACATGCAGAGTGAGGACAGCAGTGTACAGGGGGAGTTAGGCGTAGCACACAACAGGCCGGAAGAAGCAGGGTGGTGTCCGTAGGCAGAAGGCAGGCAACCGTTCCCCGGAACAACAACATGAGTGATGTTGGCAGTACAACTGCTAGGTCTTCCCGAGTCTGGCTGTTTTTAAAGTGTCTGCAGATAATTCAAAAAAGGCCATTTGCAACACCTGCCATGCCAGCATCAGCAGGGGTAGCAAAACTAGCAGCCTGACCACCACCAGCATGATCAAGCACATGGCAGCAAAGCACCCAACTTTGTGGGATGTACAGCAGAGTACAGGAGCATTGTTTGCGGTGTGACACAGCTGCGTCTTCCACTGTTGTGCATGCAAGCCAATCCCCTGTCCATACTGCATGCGAAGATGCCTCCTGTCCTTTACCTGTACTTGCACAAGCAGAAGTAGCACCATCATCAGCCACGTCCTTGTCCCAGCGCAGTGTTCAGTTATCCATACCCAAATCTTTGGACCCCAGGCGCAAATACGCTGCCAATGCCCCACATGCCACAGTTCTAAATGCACACATGTCGCGACTGCTTGCGCTGGAAATGTTGCGTTTTAGGCTGGTGGAGACGGAAGCATTACGCAACCTAATGGCGGCGGCTGTCCCACTTTACTCGGTCCCCAGCCGACACTATTTTTCCCGGTGTGCCGTCCCCGCATTACATAAGCACGTGTCACAAAACATCATTCGTACCCTTAACAATGCAGTTTGCAGCAAAGTCCACCTAACCATGGACAAGTGGACAAGTGCTTGTGGGCAGGGCCGGTACATCTCACTGACGGCACACTGGGTTAATATTCTGGAAGCCGTAAGCCAGTCTGACTTTGGGACGGAACACGTCCTTCCGACACCGAGGATTGCAGGCCCTAAATCAATCAGAGTTTCACCCACAGTGTACAGCTCTGGCACGTCATGCTCCTCCTCCTCCTCCTCTTCCTCCACTTCACCCTCCACACCAGTCCCAAGCTGGAAGCACTGAAACACTGCCTCGGCTAAGCGGCAACAGGCTGTGCTGAAGCTAATATGCATAGGAGACAAACCTCACAATGCTGAAGAGTTGTGGACAGCTCTGAAACAGCAGGCAGAACACTGGCTCACACAGCTGAACCTACAGCCAGGCATGGTCGTGTGTGACAATGGCTAGAACCTTGTGGCAGCTCTGAGGCGAGGCGAGCTGACACATGTTCCATGCGTGGCCCATGTGCTTAACCTTGTGGTTCAGCAGCTTATTAAATCCTACCCAGAGCTGTCTGATCTGCTCGTCAAAGTACACCGCCTGTGTGCCCATTTCAGAAAGTCACCTACTGCTTCTGCCGGCCTTGCCGGCTTTCAGCAGCGTTTGCAGCTTCCGGCTCACAGACTGGTGTGTGATGTCCCCACGCGTTGAAATTCCACACTGCACATGTTGGTCAGGATTTGTGAGCAGAAGAGGGCAGTTGTTGAGTAGCAGCATCAACTAGGCCATCGGTATACGGTTCACACTCCACACATAAGACCTCAGGAGTGGACATGGATGTCCGACATATGTACCGTCCTACAAAACTTTGAGGACTCCACCAAGATGGTGAGTGGCGATAACGCCATCATTAGCGTCACCATCTCGCTTATCTGTCTTCTAAAACACTCTCTGCTCAAAATCAAAGACGATGCTTTGCATGCGGAGCAGGATGACTTGCAGCAAGAAACCGTACTGGGAGATTACACACAGCCCAGCCTAACGTGCATTCGAGGACTATGACGAGGAGGAGGATGAAGAAATGGAGCTACTTTCATTCGGAATTGACAGTAATATATGTACAATCGTCAGACCGTCGGTTGAGCGTGGATGGCCAGAGGACAGGGGAGAGGAGGAGGAGGAGGTCAGCATGGCCAGTCATGCTGTTGGTGAGGACCCAGAAGTCTTGATTGTCAACACTCTGGCGCACATGGCTGACTTTATGTTACGCTGCCTGTGTCCTGACCCTCGTGTTATCAAGATCTTGGCGGACACTCATTACTGGTTGGTGACACTTTTAGACCCATGCTACAATGAGAACTTTATCTCTTATTCCCGAAGCGGAGAGGTCTACAAAAATTCTGCAGTACCAGAAGGCCATAGTGGCGGGATTATAATAAAAATTCCCTTCTGAAAACGCTAGCGGCAGAGGTCACTATTGAGTGGACAACCAAGGCTTCCGGCAGAGAGAGGCACAAGTCCAATCCAGCAGAGGTAGGGGAACACTCTCAACGATCTGGGACACTTTTCTCAGCACCTCCCGTACCACCGGCCCTGAGGTGCGGGGTAGTTTCACAAGGAATGCAAAGTTTTCCAAGATGCTGAGGGAGTACCTTGCCGATCGTACTAAAGTGCTCCTAGACTCCTCTGTGCCTTATAATTATTGGGTATTCAAGCTGGACACGTGGCAGGAATTGGCTCTCTACGCCTTGGAAGTCCTGGCCTACCCTGCCGCTAGCGTTTTGTCAGAGCGTGTTTTTAGTGCCACAGGTGGAATCATTACAGATAAACGCACCCGCCTGTCAACTGAAAATGCTGACAGGCTGACTTTGATCAAGATGAACAAGAGTTGGATTGGGCCTGACTTCCCTACACCACCACCAAATGATAGCGGAATTTAAATTTGTGCCGGTAGATTCCCATGCACCCACACATCAGTACACATTTCATGTGTTTGGCTACTTGCTGTACTGCTTCTCCTTCTCCTCATCCGCCACCATCATATAATCAGTGTGACCGTGGTTCATGATGCCACAAAACCATAATATTTTTACATCATATTTATGATGATGATGCACCTAACCGTTCTAAAGTTAGGCATTAGTTTCATGTATACCCCCCAGAGGTAAATGTTTTAGTCCATGCTTCCAGAATGGGCATTACAAGTACAGGAGACCCGCTCCTTTGTAATGGGAACAATTTTTAGAGGCTCTCCTCCATGTTTCTTCCCAGAGGCATCGCAATGCCTCCCAATTTTTGGCTTCCCTGCCTAGGGAAATACAACAACAGACCCACTTGCTTAAAATGGGCACATCATTTAAAGAGGCCCTCATGCATGTCTCTCTCCAGGTGCATTGAAGTGCTATACAATTTTTGGCTTCCCTGCCAGTTGTCAACTAGGTCCGTAGAAGGAGCAGGTGCTCCGAAACGGAATCCGTCACCTGTGTGTCTCCCCACTCCCTCCCCCATCGCAGAGAAATCATGTAAAGAGGACTCTGAAATAAAAAGGAAAAAAGCTCTGCTCGGTGAGTGCTGCATTTTTTTCTTATCCACTGCTATTTGCTGTCTAATAAGCGTGCACCCGGGCACAAGAACCTGCTTTACTCGCACCCTTACATCTGTAAGTAGCACCGGTCTCTGCAGCACAGCAGTGCCCAGTATATATCTGCAAAAAATGTTTTTACCAGATAGATATTAGAAGCCTGTATACCAGCCCCAAATGTGCTGACTGCTATACAGCGTCTTGTGGTACACTGTAGTGTGCTATATACCCTTCCTGCCTGTATACAGCTAAATTAATCCTAAAAAGGACTGTTGTTTGGATGGCTAGATAGATATTAGAAGCCTGAACACCAGCCCCAGATGTGCTGACTGGTATACAACCGCTTGTGGTACACCGAAGTGTGCTATATACCCCTTCTGTCTATATACGGCTAAATTATTCCTTAGAAGGACTGTTGTTTTGATGGATAGATATTAGAAGCATAAAGAAAAAAGGTGATGCACTGCTCTCAAATCATAATGGGGTGCAATACTGCATGGGTTTAAAGTATATGGCACAAGAAAAAAAGATCATGCAGAAAACAATTGCACACCCTTAATCACAACAACGATTTTATTGGTAACAAAGTAGGCAATCAACACATATGTTAAAAACACTTGAAACCAAGTAGGTCCCAGCAAACCAGTTGCATGTAGTAAGGCTGCCTTCACACTGCGGCAGTGTCCGGTCCGGGGCTGTCAGAAGTGACAGCCTGGACCGGAGTTTTCCTCCATAGAATCCTGTCGGGCTGCACGGAGCTGGATCCCGGCGGGCGGTAATTAGCTGCTATCCGGCTGCTGTGTCGCCGGATGAATCGTGCAGAAGTGGGGATTTTCTGCCGATTCCAAAACCGGTGCATGCAACGTTTTTGGAATCGGCAGAAAATCCCCACTTCTGCACGATTCATCCGGCGACACAGCAGCCGGATAGCAGCTAATTACCGCCCGCCGGGATCCAGCTCCGTGCAGCCCGACAGGATTCTATGGAGGAAAACTCCGGTCCAGCCTGTCACTTCTGACAGCCCCGGACCGGACACTGCCGCAGTGTGAAGGCAGCCTAAGCCATAACACATCTAAGGGCCACTTTACACACACCAACTTATCTGTCCAACTTACTGGTTGCAGTGAAATCATGGACACATTGCTCCATTTTGTGGCTGTGTACATATGTAACAATGTGTCCATGATTTCACTGCAACCAGTAAGTTGGTCAGAAGTTGGACAGATAAGTTGGTGTGTGTAAAGTGGCCATAATTGGCCAATGAGTGCCTATAATGTAAGGGATGTCTCACAACCTTATCTCAGAACCAGATGGTCCCTCCAATCTGAAACTAGAGAAAAACAAAACAATTCAATGGTGTGTACATTGGTCCTGACTAGGCAAACATAAAATACAATGGATCATACCTAATTTAGATGCTGCAACCTGGGTGACTGGGGGCCCCACCCGTTTCTCTGCGCTTGGTAGCTTCTTCAGGGGAGTCTGATGTACCCTGTGTTGCTTGAGCCTTATATACTAATGCCTTTAGTACTAAGTGAGTCATAATTGCTATAGTAAAATAGTTTCAGCTGTGATGAGGGGGTTGTTACCTGGAAACATGTATACATATGGCAACCATGTTGTCAGGGGCGGGAGGCAGAGCGTACGTCTCCGGTGACATCGGGAGCGTGTCCATGTGCAGTGATTTCATGAAGTGTGCTTAGTCACCAATTTGGTGCCATTTGTAGCCTTGCACCGGAAATGACGTGATGCAGTCGTCATGGTGACGCGGTGTATACCCACGCACCGGAAATGACGTAAAACCGATCACCATGGTAGCATTGTTTGTGACAGCGCATCGGAAATGATGCGACCTGGTCGTCATGGTGAGCGATGTCAATCCTCACCTAGTAAGAGGGAAGGAGGGAGCATAGTGCGCATGTCACCACAGCATGATGCAAACGCTACTAAACAAATAATCCTGGATATAGTTAGTATATGGACATGGTGTAGTTGTATATAGTGAAATATCAAATAGGATCTTATGTTATTCAGTCTAACCATAAAGACTGAATATTTTATTAAACTTATATAAGAAAGGTCCTGTAAAGAAAAATATTTTTTGTATCATAAACCTGAAGGGTACCTTTACACGCCGCTACTGGAGGATGGATACAACCCGCTACTTCACGTGCACGAGCACGCACAAACGGTTACAAACGGGAAACGCACCACCTTTACACGCCGCCACAAGGTGCGCTACGCTACGCTACATCTACAGCTAGATACATCGCCGGGTGTCTCAAGTAGCCATCTGTAGCCCATCTTAGCTCATTTACACACCGCTACAACCAGCTAATATGGGCGTACCTGGTGCAGCAGGGACAGCACATAGGCGTGCTACAATTGTGGATTACGAGACGTCCGTACACTGATAGGACAAAGCAATAATACCTTGATTGGGCAGGCATCGCAGGAGGCTGATTAATACTTGACGCTCGAGCAATTGTGTAGTGTGACTGGTCAGCTCCTTAAATATGCCGCCCTGTGCGGCGACAACCAATCGCAACGCAGGAGCTTCCTCCAATGATCGCTGAAGGGGGCGGGAAACCCGGAGCCTGTGTCACGCCCCAGCTACATAGCATGGTGTAGAAACAACCCTTCTGTTCCTTCTTTACACGCCGATACAGCTCGCTACAATCGGCTTTGTAGCCATCTGTTTTCGAGCAGTGCTCGGAAACAGATGTATCTGTTGCCGGCTGTCTCGTCCCGTCTTCACACGCCGCTACTACGGGCTATATTGACGCTACAAGCTACATTTGTAGCCTGTAGCGGGTTGTATCCATCCTCCAGTAGCGGCGTGTAAAGGTACCCGAAGAGTTGAACAATTAGGGTATATGCACATCAGTCGTTTCTGCATCTTTGCAGACCGACCGGGAACCGGTGTAGAATAGCAGAAACTGAGTTTTCTGAACTCGGCAGTGTCCCTAGTTTTGTTAGCGTTTTGCTAACGTTTTGCGATCGGTTTATTAGCGTTTGTACAGCGTGTTCTTGGCGATTTCCCCGGCGTTTTTCTTAGCGATTCCCAGACTGGTCTTTGCTGCACTTGTTCAGCTGGACCCGCTGGAAAAACGCTGAAAAGAAGTCACTTGCTCTATCTTTGAAAACCGGTGGAAAACCGGTGAATAAACTGAAAACGACCAGAAAAAAACCGTTCTAATTTAGACAGCGATTTCTAAACTCCATTGACTCGCATGTTAATCCAACCGGTGGCTAGGATTAACATAAATTAACATAAAACTCAGCGGAAACCGCCGACGGAAAACGTTCAAAAACAGCCCACAAAACGACTGATGTGCACATACCCTTATAAGGAAATGGTTTCCAAATAGCACACAAAATGAAAAATCTATGTATGGGTCATTCCATGTCAAGTGAACCAATGATTATTACCTCTATATTTTTAATTCTTTTGAGATTTTGTTATTTGATAATAGCATGTCAGACAATGCAAAATGTGAAGAGAAAATTTTTTAAAAAAATTTATTTTTTTTTAAAATGATTTTCAAAGTTCGGAAAAAGTGTGAATTTCGCTGTTGCCTGCCTTTACGTTTCTCCTCATAACTCAGGCTAGGAATAAGATAGAGAGACAAAATAAACACCAATCTACTCAGAACTATACAGGCTTTCATCAGATATGTCAAAAGAGGATCTTTGTTAATATTTTACCCATGTGATTGCAAGCGCAAAATTTTAAAACGTATTTCCGAAAAATCGGCGCGCTTTAAATATTTCAAAAACTGCCCATGTGTCTGCTATGCTCTTAGCCACATCTGTACCAAATTTCAAGTTGGGATCGCAATGGGATCATATTTTAACATATTTTACTATTAATAGCATCAATGGGTCATTCCATATCAAGTGATCTAAATATGAATATTTTTTTTTGCCTGACGTCTTTAGATTTTTTTTTTTTTTTTTCCTTTATGAAGTACTACTTTAGTTAATTACAAATTAAAAGTTTGGAATTTTTTTCTTCATCAGTTAATTTTTTACAGATTTTTAAAGTTTAAAAAAAGGGTGAATTTTGGCCTGGTATGACTTTACATTTTTTTATCTCGGGCTAGAAATAAGATAGAGAAACAAAATAAACACCATTCTACTCAGAACTGTCCAGGCTTTTACCAGATATGTCACAAGAGTATATTTGTTAATTTTAATTTTTTACCCATGCGAATGCAAACGCAACATTTTGAAACGCATTTCCGAAAAAACGTTTTAATAAAAATTTTCCAAAACTGCCCATGTGTCTTTTATGCTCTTAGCCACATCTGTACCAAATTTCAAGTTGGGATCGTGATGGGATCATATTTTAAAATATTTAACTATGGTTAATCTCATTTTTATTAAATTTTGAAAAAACATATGAAAGACATACATTCAATCTTTTAACAAAATCTTGAGACATATAAAATATACAAAAAGAGAATTCACAAAGTTATTAGTAACTTTAAGATAAGCTGCAAATTTATTTTTGCGCTTATCTCTGGTGCAATATATACTACAATCTAAATATAATTCCAAACACTCAAGTATACAACCTTTCTCAGGGTTTTGAGATGTTCTGATGTCAATGGGACAAGCAGACCCAGCAGAATGATTTTTATCACTTGGCCCCTTCTAACAGGTTGACCACGTAAGTGGGTCATTACCCGTTGAGGCCTAGTTGGAATAGTCTATCGACTGGTGTACCGGAAAGGAAGGCCGAAATATTAATGATCTACTCACAGCTCAGAGTTTCCGATACCTGTCTAATGTTCACTAGAATTCTGAAGGTATAGGTGTAGAAAGGAAATACCTAGACTGAATGTATCAGATGGGAAGAAAAGAGAGATAGAAGAGAGAGAGAAGAGAAACAAAAACCATTAGAAAAAGTTATACTGGGAAAGAAAAGCCACGTAAGAAAAAAAGAAAAAAAGGAGGGGGGGGACGGGTGAGGTATGGGAAGGAGAAAGGGTACTCATCCCACTGGCTCCCCATCAGCCAGAGGTCGAGCCATATTATCTGTGCTGGAAAAGATACTCCTAAATTCTGCAGAGTCGTGAAAAAGAATCCATTCAACCCAAATCCCTAAGAATTTGTTCCGAGATCCCGACGCATCAGCTGCGAGCTCCTCCATTCCATATATGTCCATCAATTCTTTGAACCAATCAAGTAGAGATGGAGCCCGGCTTGATTTCCAGAACCTCGGGATCACAGCACGAGCAGCCGAGATGCAAAAGCGGAGAATATCCCTCTTCTGTAGCCCAATAGGACCTGGAAAAATGGATAACATTGCCGATTCTGGGCAGCATTTGGCTTGTTTACCTGTTATCCGGGCGTATGCATTGAAAACCTCAGACCAGAACCGCCGGATTTCCCCACAACTCCACCAAATGTGTATCATTGTACCCTTCTCTTCCCCACAGCGCCAGCAGGTATCAGGGGTTCCAGGGAACATGTTCCGGAGTGTCGTCGGGCACAAGTACCATCTAGTGAGCAGCTTATAGCTTCTTTCTTGTGCAGAACAAGCGCTAGCTAGTGAGTGAGTAAATATAAAGCATTTCTGCCAATTAGCTTCTGAAATGCTACACCCCAATTCCCTCTCCCAAGCACGTTGGAAGTAAAGGGTGCCCTGCTCTCTCATGGACCCTAAGGCCTGGTATAGAACTGATATTTTGCGCCTCGGTGGAGCCTCCAGTTGGAATAACCTCTCCAATACGTTGGGCGTCAATCTTACCCTGCAAGAGTGGTCAGATGAATATAAGTATGCTCTGTATTGGAGAAATTCGAATCACTTAAGAGGTCTCGTAGGTTCTTTGAGTTGTAGCTCTGCCATCGGGGGCAAACCACCACTGGACAGAGTCTGTCCTACTCGGGTGTCATCCACAATCCGCCAACATAAAAATCTCTGCCTGTCAAATCTGGGTGGGAAAGATGGGTTGGAAAAAAGGGGAGTCAAAGGGCTAAGTCTGTCGTTTAAGCGGAGGGTTTTCGTCACTAGGTGCCATACCTTCAAGGTGTTTCTGGTCATGTCTGTCAAAGGTACTAGGTCTGTGGAGTCTTTAGGGGAAATCCAAAGCAGGTGTTTCAGCGGAATCCCCAAACCCTCTTGCTCCACCCCTACCCATTTCTTGGAGGACGCATGATAATGGCAATCTAGAGCTCTAACAAGAGAGGAAGCCACAAAGTACGCTCGTATGTTGGGTAGTCCAACCCCTCCTCTGGTCTTGGGCAAGGATAGGATATTCATTCGCAATCTGGACCTCTTGCCCCCCCAGACAAATCTAAGGATCATAGATTGCATTTTGTAGAGGAAGCCTCTATCCAATAGAACAGGAACTGTCTGAAAAGTATATAAGAGTCGGGGCAAGACATCCATCTTGACTACATTTATTCTCCCGAACCAGGATAGCTTTAATTGTCTATAGGAGGTAAATGCCGATTCCGCGTTAGTCAAAAGGGGTTGATAATTTAAATTGAATATTTGTTTAAGATCTTTTGGTATAAGGACTCCCAAGTACTTAATGGCTTCTACTTTCCATTTAAATGGGAACTGTTTAGATAGATGAGAAACCAATTCTCCAGGCAAAGAAATATTGAGTGCCTCGGTTTTGGAGCAATTCACTTTAAAGTTGCTCAATTGTCCGAACCGTTCAAACTCCATTAAGACCGAAGGGATGGAGACCAGGGGCTGGGAGATGTAAAGTAGCAGGTCATCTGCAAATAAGGCTAATTTGTGATGACTCTGTCCCAGCTTGACCCCATGGATGCATTCATTGGACCTAAGTGCAAAATATTTAACTATTATAGTGTCAATTCAAAAATCACCAAGAACACAATCAGTCATTTT
This sequence comes from Allobates femoralis, assembly GCA_033576535.1. Classification (NCBI taxonomy): domain Eukaryota; kingdom Metazoa; phylum Chordata; class Amphibia; order Anura; family Aromobatidae; genus Allobates; species Allobates femoralis. Next base: position 344,443,991 of record JARQOC010000002.1, on the reverse strand, counting down.
TTTCACAATTGCCCGTCAATAGTTTGAATTTGATATAAAGAAACATAGTCTTGTAACATCTCAAATGAAAGCTGTTACCGTTCTGAGTAAAATGATGCCACTCCCACTTCATTATCTTATTTCTAGCCTGAGATAAAAAAATGTAAAGTCATACCAGGCCAAAATTCACCCTTTTTTTAAACTTTAAAAATCTGTAAAAAATTAACTGATGAAGAAAAAAATTCTAAACTTTTAATTTGTAATTAACTAAAGTAGTACTTCATAAAGGAAAAAAAAAAAAATCTAAAGACGTTAGGTAAAAAAAAATATTCATATTTAGATCACTTGATATGGAATGACCCATTGACGCTATTACTAGTAAAATATGTTAAAATATGATCCCATTGCGATCCCAACTTGCAATTTGGTACAGATGTGGCTAAGAGCAAAGCAGACACATGGGCAGTTTTTGAAATATTTAAAGCGCGCTGATTTTTCGGAAATGCGTTTTAAAGTTTTGCGCTTGTGATCACATGGGTAAAATATTAACAAAGATCCTCTTGTGACATATCTGATGAAAGCCTGGACAGTTCTGAGTAGATTGGTGTTTATTTTGTTTCTCTATCTTATTTCTAGCCCGAGATATGATAGAAAATGTAAAGCCATACCAGGCCAAAATTCGCACTTTTTTAAAACTTTAAAAATCTGTAAAAAATTAACTGATAAAGAAAAAAATTCAAAACTTTTTTTTTGTAATTAGATAAAGTTGTTCTTCATATAGAAAAAAAAATTAAAAAATCTGAGGACGTCAGGGAAAAAAAATATTCATTTTTGGATCACTTGACATGGAATGACCCGTATACAGGTGCGATTATAGAATACCCCTGTAGTGGGATCAGAGAGGGAAGGTTTACACCGGCTTGAAGGAAAATGGGTTTCCAGTTTAGATATTAGAAACATGTGCACCAGTCCCAGATCTGCTGACTAATATACAGCCCCTTGTGGTAAACTGTAGTGAGCTACATACCCTGCCTGCCTGTATACAGCTAAATTAATCCTTAGAAGGACTATTGTTTTGATGGAGATAGATATTAGAAGCCTGTACATCAGCCCCAGATGTGCTGACTTGTATACAGCCTCTTGTGGTAAACTGAAGTGTGCTACATACCCTGACTGCCTTCCTATATACAGCTATATTTGTCCTCAAAAGGACTGTTTTGATGGATTTTGTATCCCAGCACCTACATTATCTAAAAGACCCAAAATCTGTCCCTAACTCATCAGCACCTCTCCCTACACTAGCTGACAATGTGAGAGTAGAGTGACGAGCACAGCACCATCAGGTCTTATACAGACCTGATGACGCTGTGCGGCTAATCAATCACTGTAATGTCACAACCAACATGACTGTGGCACTACAGTGTTTGGCAGCCAATCCCTGCATGTGGGCTGGCTCTGTAAAGAGCGCCAACATGCAGTGAGGTAGACCCGAGCATGAGCCCAAACATCTCAGCAGTACTTGGTAATCGCCGAGCATTGCAAGTACTGTGATGCTCGGGCGAGAACCGAGTATCGGTAAGCTTGCTCACTCATTCTTACTCCGGATCTTTTGGAATGGGAACTTATTTTGTCAAAGTGTGTGTGTGTGTGTGTATATATATACATACATACTATCAGGAAGAATGAAGTCTGGACACTAGCCACTGTGTACACGCCGTGCAAAGGGTGTATGCAGCTGACGGCTGGATCACTCAATGGCGTTGTTCAGCTCAAAGCGTAAAGGCTGCTTTACACGTCACGATATCGCAACGCAACTACGATAAAAAGTCACGTGATACGGGCGTTGCAGTTGATATCGTTTGTGCGCTGTGTCATATAAATGTGCAACGCGACTCAAAAACGATGCAACTACGATATCGTTTTTGAATTGTGCATGCTCTTCAACCGTGCAATACTGGCTATGCGATCTGGCAGGATCATGCTGTGTGACGGCGCAACTACGATTTGGAGCGCAACTTCCCCTATTCACTCCAATGTTAATTGGTCGTTCACTGAGTTGCTCAGACACAATGTGAAAAAGGGGCGTACTACATCGTAGATGCGTTGCCTGCCGATATCTCCCTGTGTAACATCTCCCATGCGATCTTGGACAAATGCCAAAAACGTGCGCGCTCCCATGAAATCGTATGCAATATCAGAACGATATTGCAATGTGGAAAGCGGCCTTAAGATTACTTGCAAAATCAGAAACGAAAGGAGCGGCACTAACCAAGGTCTTCGTTGCAGTGCTCGGAAATTTATTCCATATAAAAGCAGGGTTACATCGGTGCAAGGGAGGGAGAAATACAAGGTCGGACAACGGTCACACCATTTTGTGCAGCTAGCGCTTCAACGGGTCCTATACAAGGCAGTGACGTAAGTTTCTCTCCTATAATAGGCGGAATCAGTGATGTCACTGCCCATTAATTAAAATAACGTATTATTAACCCATTAAATTGTGGAAATCAAAAATGAAGAGACATCATAAAAATGCAATAATGAGAAATAAAGTATAACCAGTATGTCTTGATACAATATGTTAAACAATAAAACCAGAACTAGGCTAAATGTATAATAATGGTTAGCCTATGTGGTGATAGCGGCATAATAACCGTGTATATCACAATAGCTAGTAAAAGCAACCCATACACAAAACACTCACTGCCAAAATGTACACGGCTGAACAATAGACGTTGCTAAGAGCGCGATGCTGTGCAACCGCTAACAGATTGGAGGAGTGTACTTGTTCTCAGAATTGCTAGTTCAGGAGTTGTGTATGGCAAGAGTTCAGGAGTTATGTATGGTAAAAGTGAGCCAACAGAGGTTGTTACCATAAGAAGGTGCAGACCCGTTACTTGTACCCTCACAAACTTGTTCCTCGCTATTTTTGTGGAGGATTTCAATTATTCTTTAAAAAATTCCTATCTAAAGGATATACAAAATTACATGCATTATGTGGATGACATATTTATAGTGTGGAAGGTTAGCGAAATTGAGTTATTTTTCTTCATCAGCTATTTAAATGATCATAATACATATAACATGCTTTTTACAGCTGTGTTTGGTAATCAAGTTAGATTTTTTGGTTGTAAAAAGTAGATAATACGTTATGATTACATGCTCTGTCTTCACGAAAAAAACAGCCACCAATTCTTTGATACACTTCCATAGTGCCCATCCTCTGCACACAAAGTTGGCGCTTCCTTTCATCCAATTTTTGCGTGTGAGAAGGATTAATAACACAGAGACAGTGTTCAAAAAAGAAGCAGATGAACTTGAGTCAGCATTGTTGAGTCGAGGATATCCCAAAAATGCCTTACAACATGCAAGAAAACAGGCAGTATCTCATTTGTACACAAAAAGACCTGCCATACAAAAACAAAAAGAAACTACCACTGTCAGTGCAACTGACAAAAGAGAATGTCAAAAAATACTTTTTAATTTTAAATTTGGCCCTATGAACAACACTATCACAGCCTCAATTAAAAAACATTGTCATATTTTTGAGACCGACAAGGGATCTAAGGCCCCTTTCACATCAGCGTTTTTCGCTGATCGCAGCAGATTAACCGCATCTGCCGCCTAACCATCACACTTGCGGTTCACCTGCGGCAAGCCCCATGCCATGTCTATGGGGCTTGCGGCAGGTGCCGCAAGTGCGGTATAGTTGCGGTTTCGGCACTTGCAGCAGCTATGGCCCCGAAAAAAAAGCTTTTTTTCTTCATGGCCGCGGCTGCCGCAAGTGCTGAAACAGCAACTATACCACACTTGCTGCACCTGCCGCAAGCCCCATAGACTTTGGATGGGGCTTGCCGCAGGTGAACCGCAAATGTGATGGTTAGGCGGCAGATGCGGTGGATTTACACGATTAGCGAAAAACACTGATGTGAAATGGGCCTAAGTAAAATACATATTATGTCACCAGTGGTTAAATATTGCCGAAGCAACAACTTGGGCGATAGATTAATTCATAAATATTCACAGACCACAGCAACAAAAACATGGCTAACTAAAGAATTACCTAAAGGCAATTTCAAATGTGCCTATAGCCCTTGTTGTCGTTATCACATCTATTATATAAAAGCCGAAGGCCACTTCCGGAGAACCCGAAGGGTTACTTCCGTGACGGCCTCCGACCATGCTGCTGACGTCACAGTGCAGTGTAGCCGCACGGAACTTTCCGTGCAGCTACAGGCACCGGCGTTTCAACGTTCCACTCGCCCCTCTCTACTGTCTCATCAAACACACACACACACAGCCTCTCACTACAGTCCTCCCAAACACACACACACCATCCCACCCACATCACACTCACACACCCACACAAACACACACACACTCCAGTATACTTACCCCGCCGCCATCCCGCTGCACCGCTCCCGCCATGGCTCCGCCCACATCGTGGGGGCTCCCGCCATGGCTCCGCCCACCCCGCGGGACTCCCGCCTTGGCTCCGCCCACCTCTCAAACTCCCGTCTTGGCTCCGCCCACCTCGCGAGACTCCCGCCTTGGCTCCGCCCACCTCGCGGGACTCCCGCCTTGGCTCCGCCCACCTAGCCTGCGCTGACCACAGAGCTGCCGTCCTCTGCTGACCACAGAGCCTCCTTCCTGCGCTGACCACTGAGCCTCCATCCTGTGCTGACCACTGAGCCTCCATCCTGTGCTGACCACTGAGCCTCCATCCTGTGCTGACCACTCAATCCTGTACTGACCACTCAGCCGTCGTCCTCTGCTGACCACTGACCCGCCGTCCTCTGCTGACCACAGACCCGTCGTCCTCTGCTGACCACTGAGCCTCCATCCTGTGCTGACCACTCAATCCTGTACTGACCACTCAGCCGTCGTCCTCTGCTGACCACTGACCCGCCGTCCTCTGCTGACCACAGAGCCGCCGTCCTCTGCTGACCACAGAGCCGCCGTCCTCTGCTGACCACAGAGCCGCCGTCCTCTGCTGACCACAGAGCCGCCGTCCTCTGCTGACCACAGAGCCGCCGTCCTCTGCTGACCACAGAGCCGCCGTCCTCTGCTGACCACAGAGCCGCCGTCCTCTGCTGACCACAGAGCCGCCGTCCTCTGCTGACCACAGAGCCGCCGTCCTCTGCTGACCACAGAGCCGCCGTCCTCTGCTGACCACAGAGCCGCCGTCCTCTGCTGACCACAGAGCCGCCGTCCTCTGCTGACCACAGAGCCACCGTCCTCTGCTGACCACAGAGCCACCGTCCTCTGTTAACCACAGAGCCGCTCTCCTGCGCTCACCACTCTGCCTCCTTTCTGCGCTGACCACAGAGCCGCCGTCCTCTGCTGACCACAGAGCCACCGTCCTCTGCTGACCACAGAGCCACCGTCCTCTGTTGACCACAGAGCCGCTGTCCTGCGCTCACCACTCTGCCTCCGTCCTGCGCTCACCACTCTGCCTCCGTCCTGCGCTCACCACTCTGCCTCCGTCCTGCGCTCACCACTCTGCCTCCGTCCTGCGCTCACCACTCTGCCTCCGTCCTGCGCTCACCACTCTGCCTCCGTCCTGCGCTCACCACTCTGCCTCCGTCCTGCGCTCACCACTCTGCCTCCGTCCTGCGCTCACCACTCTGCCTCCGTCCTGCGCTCACCACTCTGCCTCCGTCCTGCGCTCACCACTCTGCCTACGTCCTGCGCTCACCACTCTGCCTACGTCCTGCGCTCACCACTCTGCCTACGTCCTGCGCTCACCACTCGGCCTCCGTCCTGCGCTCACCACTCGGCCTCCGTCCTGCGCTCACCACTCGGCCTCCGTCCTGCGCTCACCACTCGGCCTCCGTCCTGCGCTCACCACTCGGCCTCCGTCCTGCGCTCACCACTCGGCCTCCGTCCTGCGCTCACCACTCGGCCTCCGTCCTGCGCTCACCACTCTGCCACCGTCCTGCGCTCACCACTCTGCCACCGTCCTGCGCTGACCACAGAGCCACCGTCCTCTGCTGATCACAGAGCCGCCGTCCTCTGCTGACCACAGAGCCCCCGTCCTCTGCTGACCACAGAGCCCCCGTCCTCTGCTGACCACAGAGCCCCCGTCCTCTGCTGACCACAGAGCCCCCGTCCTCTGCTGACCACAGAGCCCCCGTCCTCTGCTGACCACAGAGCCCCCGTCCTCTGCTGACCACAGAGCCCCCGTCCTCTGCTGACCACAGAGCCCCCGTCCTCTGCTGACCACAGAGCCCCCGTCCTCTGCTGACCACAGAGCCCCCGTCCTCTGCTGACCACAGAGCCCCCGTCCTCTGCTGACCACAGAGCCCCCGTCCTCTGCTGACCACAGAGCCCCCGTCCTCTGCTGACCACAGAGCCCCCGTCGTACGCTCACCACTCTGCCTCCTTCCTGCGCTCACCACTCTGCCTCCTTTCTGCGCTGACCACTCTGCCTCCTTCCTGCGCTGACCACAGAGCCGCCGTCCTCTGCTGACCACAGAGCCGCCATACTCTGCTGACCACAGAGCCGCCGTATTCAGTGGCAACCACTCAGCCACCATATACAGTGCTAACCACTGAGCCACCGTATACAGTGCTAACCACTGAGCCACCGTATACAGTGCTAACCACTGAGCCATCATATACAGTGCTAACCACTGATCCACTATATACAGTGCTAACCACTCAGCCACCATACAGTGCTAACCGCTGACCCACCATATACAGTGCTAACCACTGAGCCACCATATACAGTGCCAACCACTGAGCCACCATATACAGTGCCAACCACTGAGCCACCGTATACAGTGCTAACCACTGAGCCACCGTATACAGTGCCAACCACTGAGCCACCATATACAGTGCCAACCACTGAGCCACCATATACAGTGCCAAACACTGAGCCACCGTATACAGTGCTAACCACTGAGCCACCATATACACTGCCAACCACTGAGCCACCGTATACAGTGCTAACCACTGAGCCACCATATACAGTGCTAACCACTGATCCACTATATACAGTGCTAACCACTGAGCCACCATACAGTGCTAACCACTGAGCCACCATACAGTGCTAACCACTGAGCCACCGTATACAGTGCTAACCACTAAGCCACCGTATACAGTGCCAACCATTCAGCCACCGTATACTCTGCTACCCACTGAGCCACCATATACAGTGCTAACCACTGAGCCACCGTATACAGTGCTAACCACTGAGCCACCATACAGTGCCAATCACTGAGCCACCGTATACAGTGCTAACCACTGAGCCACCGTATACAGTGCTAACCACTGAGCCACCGTATACAGTGCTAACCACTGAGCCATCATATACAGTGCTAACCACTGATCCACTATATACAGTGCTAACCACTCAGCCACCATACAGTGCTAACCGCTGACCCACCATATACAGTGCTAACCACTGAGCCACCATACAGTGCTAACCACTGAGCCACCATACAGTGCTAACCACTGAGCCACCGTATACAGTGCTAACCACTGAGCCACCATATACAGTGCCAACCACTGAGCCACCATATACAGTGCCAACCACTGAGCCACCGTATACAGTGCTAACCACTGAGCCACCGTATACAGTGCCAACCACTGAGCCACCATATACAGTGCCAAACACTGAGCCACCGTATACAGTGCTAACCACTGAGCCACCATATACACTGCCAACCACTGAGCCACCGTATACAGTGCTAACCACTGAGCCACCATATACAGTGCTAACCACTGATCCACTATATACAGTGCTAACCACTGAGCCACCATACAGTGCTAACCACTGAGCCACCATACAGTGCTAACCACTGAGCCACCGTATACAGTGCTAACCACTAAGCCACCGTATACAGTGCCAACCATTCAGCCACCGTATACTCTGCTACCCACTGAGCCACCATATACAGTGCTAACCACTGAGCCACCGTATACAGTGCTAACCACTGAGCCACCATACAGTGCCAATCACTGAGCCACCGTATACAGTGCTAACCACTGAGCCACCGTATACAGTGCTAACCACTGAGCCACCGTATACAGTGCTAACCACTGAGCCACCATATACAGTGCTAACCACTGAGCCACCATATACAGTGTTAACCACTGAGCCACCATACAGTGCTACCCACTGAGCCACCATATACAGTGTTAACTACTGAGCCACCATACAGTGCTAACCATTGAGCCACCATATACAGTGCTAACCACTGAGCCACCATATACAGTGCCAACCACTGAGCCACCATATACAGTGCCAACCACTGAGCCACCGTATACAGTGCTAACCACTGAGCCACCGTATACAGTGCCAACCACTGAGCCACCATATACAGTGCCTACCACTGAGCCACCGTATACAGTGCTAACCACTGAGCCATCATATACAGTGCTAACCACTGAGCCACCATATACAGTGCTAACCACTGAGCCACCATATACAGTGCTAACCACTGAGCCACCATATACAGTGCTAACCACTGAGCCATCATATACAGTGCTAACCACTGAGCCACCGTGTACAGCGCTAACCACTGAGCCACTGTATACAGTGCTAACCACTGAGCCACCATATACAGTGCTAACCACTGAGCCATCATATACAGTGCTAACCACTGAGCCACCATACAGTGCTAACCACTGAGCCAGTGTATACAGTGCTAACCACTGAGCCACCATACAGTGCTAACCACTGAGCCACCATACAGTGCTAACCACTGAGCCACCATATACAGTGCTAACCACTGAGCCACCATATACAGTGCTAACCACTGAGCCACCATATACAGTGCTAACCACTGAGCCACCATACAGTGCTAACCACTGAGCCACCATACAGTGCTAACCACTGAGCCACCATATACAGTGCTAACCACTGAGCCACCATATACAGTGCTAACCACTGAGCCTCCATACAGTGCTAACCACTGAGCCACCTGTATACACACAATTCATTTCACCGCACTCCCCTAACTATTAGTAAATAAACTATATATGGATTCTAGACTACCCGATTCTTTAGAATCGGGCCGCCATCTAGTCTACTATATAATCAGCTAAGGTCACATGATACAGTGTTGGCCAAAAGTATTGACACCCCTGCAATTCTGTCAGCAGTCCAGTGCCAGAGGCAGCAAAGCAACCCCAAAACATCATTGACTGTAGGGACCGTGTTCTTTTCTTTGAATGCCTCTTTTTTATCCTGTAAACTCTATGTTGATGCCTTTGCCCAAAAAGAGAGAACATTCTTCCAAAACGTTTTAGGCTTTCTCAGGTAAGTTTTGGCAAACTCCAGCCTGGCTTTTTTACGTCTCGGGGTAAGAAGTGGGGTCTTCCTGGGTCTCCTACCATACAGTCCCTTTTCATTCAGATGCCGATGGATAGTACGAGTTGACACTGTTGTACCCTCAGACTGCAGGGCAAATTGAACGTGTTTGGATGTTAGTCAAGGTTCTTTATCCACCATCTGCACAATCTTGTGTTGAAATCTCTTGTCAATTTTTCTTTTCCGTCCACATCTAGGGAGGTTAGCCACAGTGCCATGGGCTTTAGTCTTCTTGATGACACTGCGCACGGTAGACACAGGAACATTCAGGTCTTTGGAGATGGACTTGTAGCCTTGAGATTGCTCATGCTTCCTCACAATTTGGTTTCTCAAGTCCTCAGACAGTTCTTTGGTCTTCTTTCTTTTCTCTATGCTCAATGTGGTACACACAAAGACACAGGAAAGAGGCTGAGTCAACTTTAATCCATGTCAACTGGCTGCAAGTGTGATTTAGTTATTGCCAACACCTGTTAGGTGCCACAGGTAAGTTACAGGTGCTGTTAATTACACAAATTAGAGAAGAATCACATGATTTTTCTAACAGTGGCAATACTTTTGTCCACCCCCTTTTTTATGTTTGGTGTGGAACTCTACCCAATTTGGCTTTAGGACAATTCTTTTTGTGTTTTTTCATTGAAGACAAATTAAATGATGATAATAATACCAAAGAATTTGTGATTGCAATCATTTTCAGGAAGAAACTGAGTATTATCTGACAGAATCTCAGGGTGTCAATACTTTTGGCCAACATTGTATGTGTCACACGCTTCCGGGCTTATGTCGAAATGCCGACATGCAATGCGCCTTCCAGGAAGTGTGCCACCATCATATTGGGACTCCCGGCGGCACGGAGCCGAAGTGCCCCGCCAGCTCCTCTGCCAGCCCCGCCGCGATGATCTGGAAGCCGCCGGGAGATGAGCGCGGCACACATCTCCCAGCGGCATGGAGCAGAAGTGCCCCGCCAGCTCCTCTGCCATCCCCGCCGCGATGCCCAGAGAAGCGGCGCTCAACTTGCCACAATCTTTGAATACCCTGAGCACCGCTTCTCTGATTGGTCACCACGTTCAACGTGGCGACCAATCAGAGAAGCGGCGGTCAGTGTATTTCAAATTTGGCGCCAAACTGAGCGGCGATTCTCGGATTGGTTGGCACGCTGAACGTGGTGACTAATCAGGGAAGCACCGTTTGCTTTGAAATACCGTGCAACTCCCGGCAGCACGGAGCTGAAGTGCCCCACCAGCTTCTCTCCCAGCCCCACCGCGATTATCTGGAAGCTCCCGGGAGACATCAGACTGCACAAAAAACAATGTACCACATCTATTTATAGTCACAACAGCTTCCAAGCAACTATGTATTGTAAAGACACACAGAAAACAGAGGAGACACCACATAGTGAACATTGGATGAGAAACACAACACCACATACCAAAATACAGTACATAACTACCAAGAGATAGTGCACAGGTGTAAAAGAACTCAAATCATGCAACAAATACAATACACAAATGCAGAAGGATGACATAAAACAGGTATGTTGGAATGTGTCACATGTCCACTGCTCCTATTAGCACCACGAAGGATACACAGATGTTTATTTCACCGCACTCCCGATGCAATAGCATTGGGCCTTTTTCTAGGAAAGGGGGACACATGGTCACAGGACAAGGGGACACATGGGCACAGGACAGGGGGACACATGGGCACAGGACAGGGGGACACAGGGGCAGAGAACAGGGGGAGCCACCATATATAGTGCTAACCACTGAGCCACTGTATATAGTGTTAACCACTGACCCACCATATATAGTGCTATCCACTGAGCCACCATATACTGTGCTAACCACTGAGCCACCATATACTGTGCTATCCACGGAACCACCGTATACTGTGCTAACCACTTAGCCACTGTATACAGTGGCAGAGGACAGGGGCACACAGGGGCAGAGGACAGGGGCACACAAAACAGGGGCAGAGGACAAGGGGACACAGGGGCAGAGGACAGGGGGACACAGGGGCAGAGAACAGGGGGACACATGGGCGAGGACAGGGGACACATGGGCGAGGACAGGGGGACACAGGGGAGAGAACAGGGGGGCACAGGACAGGGGAACACAGGGGCACAGGACAGGGGGACACAAGGGCAGAGAACAGGGGGCACAGGGGCAGAGGACAGGGGGGCACAGGACAGGGGAACACAGGGGCACAGGACAGGGGACACAAGGGCAGAGAACAGGGGGACACACTGGTGAGGACAGGGGACACAGGGAAAGAGAACAGGGGGACACATGGGCAGAGGACAGGGGGACACATGGGCAGAGGACAGGAGGACACATGGGTAGAGGACAGGGGGACACATGGGCAGAGAACAGAGGGACACAGGGGCAGAAGGCAGGGAGACACAGGGGCAGAGTACAGGGGGGCACAGGGGCAGAGGACAGGGGGCACAGGACAGGGGAACACAGGGGCAGAAGACAGGGAGACACAGGGGGAGAGAACAGGGGGACACATGGGCAGAGGACAGGGGGACACATGGGCAGAGGACAGGGGGACACAGGGGCAAATGACAGGGGGACACAGGAGCAGAGGACATGGGGGCACAGGGGCACACAGGACAGGGGCAGAGGACAGGGGGGCAGAGGACAGGGGGACACAGGGCCAGAGTACAGGGCGACACAGGGGCAGAGGACAGGGCGACACAGGGGCAGAGGACAGGGGGACACAGGGGCAGAGAACAGGGGGACATGGGCAGAGGACAGGGGCAGAGAACAGGGGGACACAGGGTCAGAGGACAGGGAGACAAAGGAGATGAGGACTGGGGCAGAGGACAGGGACAGAGAACAAGGGGACACATGGGCAGAGGACAAGGGGACACAGGGGCAGATGACATGGGGACACAGGGGCAGAGGACAGCGGGACACAGGGGCAGAGGACAGGGGGACACATGGGCACAAGACAGGGGGACACAGGGGCAGAGGACAGGAAGACAGGTGAAGAGGACAGGGAGACACAGGGGCAGAGGAAAGGGAGACACAGGGGCAGAGGACAGAGAAACATAGGGGCAGAAGACAGGGAGCCACAGGGGCAGAGGACAGGAAGCCACAGGGGCAGAGGACAGGGAAACACAGTGGCAGAGAACAGGGGGACACAGGGGCAGAGGACAGGGAGACACAGTGGCTGAGGACAGGGGTAGAGGACAGGGGCAGAGGACAGGGAGACACAGTGGCTGAGGACAGGGGTAGAGGACAGGGGCAGAGAACAGGGGGACACAGGGGCAGAGAACAGGGGGACACAGGTTCAGAGGACAGGGAGACACAGGGGCAGAAGAAAAGGGAGACACAGTGGCTGAGGACAGGAGTAGAGGACAGGGGCAGAGAGCAGGGGAACACAGGGGCTGAGGACAGGTGTAGAGAACAGGGGGGCACAGGGGCAGAGAACAGGAGAGCACAGTGGCAGAGGACAGGGGCAGAGAACTGGGACACAGGGGCAAGGACAGGAGGACACAGGGGCAGGGAACAGGGGGACACAGGGGCATAGGACAGGGGGACACAAGGGCAGAGGACAGCAGGACACAGTGGCAGAGAAGAGGGGGATACGGGCAGAGAACAGGGGAAAATGGGGCAGAGATTAGGGGGAGTCGGGGCAGAGAACAGGGGGAGACAGCTAACAGCTAACTACTGAGCCACCATATACAGTGCTAACCACTGACCCACCATATACAGTGCTAACCACTGAGCCACCATATACAGTGCTAACCACTGACCCACCATATACAGTGCTAACCACTGACCCACCATATACAGTGCTGTCCACTGAGCCACTATATACAGTGCTAACCACTGAGCCACCATATACTGCCCAACCACTTAGCCACCATATACAGTGCTAACCACTTAGCCACTGTATACAGTGCTAACAACTGAGCCACTGTTTACAGTGCTAACCACTGAGCCACCATATACTGTGCTAACCACTGAGCCACCATATACAGTGCTAACCACTGAGCCACCATATACAGTGCTAACCACTTAGCCACCGTACACAGTGCTAACCACTGAGCCACCATATACTGTGCTATCCACTGAGCTACCATACAGTGCTAACCACCATATGCAGCATATAAATTCTGCAACAACAGCGTACTTTCTGGAGAGAGGACTGTACTATTCAGTGGCTATTTCTACGGCACCTGTTCATGCGTCGGGCCTATTTCTAGTATTAAATAATCCTTTACATTTTGGGGATAACACACATTTGATAGTAATGCAATGGATATGAGATTTTAAGTGGTTAGTTTTTGCTCTATTCTGTCCCTGTGGTAGATTTTACATAGGCAAAACGATCTGCCCACTTTTTGTTAGATTCAAATAGCATTACAAGTCAATAAAGTCTGAAAAAGGGTCACCATGTCTTATCCAACACTACAAAAAGTGTTATAATAGTAATGTGGACCTCTTGTCTTTTGCGGGCATCTAGAAAATATTCACCCAGTTAGAGGAGGAGACATCCATAAACTCTAAAGGTACCTTTACACGCCGCTACAGGATGGTGGAAACAACCGGGTAGATGAGACAAATGTATCTTGCACCGCCAAATCAACCCGCGGTTGCGGCGTGTAAAGACGGTTGTTGCCACCCGTCACTCGCGGCACCTGTTTCAGAGCAGTGCTCTAAAACAGGTTGATTTCAACCCGATGGTAACGGCGTGTAAATACGGTAGGGTAAGGTTTATTCGTCACATAGATAACTCCCCGGGGCGTGACACAGCCTCCGTGAAACCACCCCCCTTCAGCGATCATTGGTGGAATCTACTGCGTTGCGATTGGTTGTCGCTGCACAGGGCGGCATATCTAAGGAGCTGACCAGTCACACTACACATTTGCTATGGCGTCATGTATTAGCCAGCCTTCCTGCGCTGGCTGGCCAATCATGATACTATTGCTTTGTCCAATCATCGTACGAGCGTCTCGTAATCTACAACTCTGGCGTGCCTATGTGTTGTCCCTGCTGCACCAGGTCCTCCCATATTACCTTCTGTCGTGGTGTGTAATTGAGGGACGGTGCTCTACAGAAGGTAACTTTAGGCACCCAGCGGTGCCTCCAGGGATAGATTTAACCTTCTGTAGAGCACCTTGTAGCGGCGTGTAAAGGCGGTATCGGGTACCGTTTGTAACCATTGGTGCGTGCTCGTGCACGTGAAGCACCCGGTTGTTTCCACCTTGTTGTAGCGGCGTGTAAAAGTACCTTATAGGTACCGTTACACGACGCAATATTGCTAGGCAATTTCACAGGCAATTTGCTGGTTGCAGTGAAATCATGGACACATTGTTACATTTGTACACAGCATCAAAATAGAACAATGTGTCCATAATTTCACTGCAACCAGCAAATTGCCAGCAAAATTGCCGCGTGTGACGGTACCTTTACTACAGTCTGAGGCTTGTTGGATTACTTCTACCAACGCAAAAGGTGTCCTGGGTCTGCATGACAAACTTGATATTGCTGTTTTCTTGTAAATTCTACATATATCATTGCATCTATATCTAGCCTTCTTTAGTGCTCTGCGATTTATATATGGGATATACTATACTGCATATAGGCTATATACTTGCCAAGTACCCGGTCTTCATCTTCTTTTGTTAATGACCTCTGTCTGCTCACTCTTACCATACACAACTCCTGAACTAGCAATCCTGAGAACAAGTACAATCTGTTAGGGTACCATCACACCTATCCACATCGCTGGAGATATCGACGGCGACGCACGGGAGCGTGCACGTTTTTGGCGCCTAACCAGCGTTGCCGATGCGTGTTTACAGGCAGCGATACCTCCGGCGACGCACCGGTGATGTTACAGGCGACATCGCCGTTGGGGTATCTACAAACCCCAGCGGCGATGCTGTAACATGGGAGCCTATGGCTCCCATCACCTGTAACATCGGCAATCACCATGTTACATGGGGCGATGTCTACACATTGCCCCAGAGTGCTCGCCTGGTTTCAGAGATGTGCTGCGAATCCAGGCGACCACTCTAAGGTGATTTTTCGACTCATTATTGTCCCTTTACACTAGGTGATGCACCGGCTGAAATCGCCGCCGATGTATCCAGGTGTGACGGTACCCTTAGCAGTTGCACAGCATCGGGCTCTTAGCAACGTCTATTGCTCTGCCGCGTACATTTTGGCAGTGAGTGTTTAATGTATGGGTTGCTCTTACTAGTTATTGTGATATACACGGTTATTATGCCGCTATCACCACATAGGCTAACCATAATTATACATTTAGCCTAGTTCTGGTATTTATTGTTTAATATATTGTATCAAGGCATACTGGTTATACTTTACTTCCCATTATTGTAATTTTTATGATGTCTCTTCGTTGTTGTTTTCCGCAAATTAATGTGCTAATAATACGTTACTTTATTAAATGGCAGTGACATCTCTGGTTCCGCCTATTATAGGAGATGAACTTACGTCACTGCATTGTACAGGCCCCGTTGAAGCGCTAGCCGCGCGAAACGGTGTGACCGTTGTCCAACCTTGTGTTTCTCCCTCCCTCGCACCAATGTAACTCTGCTTTTATATGGAATAAATTTCCCAGCACTGCAATGAAGACCTTGGTGAGTGCCGCTGTGACGACCATCCGCTGTGAGGCCGAGCTGCTGGTAGGCAGCACCCCGAGAAACCCCGAGACCCTTAACCCCTATACAGGGATCTGGAATTACAGCGGAGCCCAGGGGGTAGCTGCCTATATGAGCAACAGAGCAGGGAAGGTCGCCAGGGAAAATCAAGACCCGAAAAACGAAGTCAGATGTCCGAGTCAAAACAGAGAGGGCAGCGAAGGTACAAAATCGTCAGGCAGTAGCAGAGTCAAAAATCCAGGCAAAGGTCAAGGGCAAAACCAAGAGGGCAGCTGAGGTACAAAATCAATAGGCAGAGGCAGAGTCAGAAATCCAGGCAAGATCAGACACGAAACTAAACACACACTATCACTGGGGAACCAAAACTATATCTGGCGGCCTGCAAGCCAGGCTTCAATGTACTTGAAGGGCACGGCTACCTCCCATAGGCTGGAGCCCACAGCCTGATGATCTCATCCGGACCGCCCCTAGACCCAGGCCAGATGGTGATGCACGACTGGCTCCGCCCACCCCACTTCTGACAGCAGAGCGAAGGCTGCGCCTAACAGACAGCTCTGCAGGGCCCGCTCCTCTGCTACCAACACCACCCAAAGGAGAAACATGGCGGCGCTCCGCGACAGAGGCAGACGTCGCAGGAGCAGGTCCATATGAGGACAAGGCCCTCCTATCACTGGCGCCATCAGCCGAAGGAAACCGGCTCCTCCCAGTGGCCGAGGCAGGAACACCAGCCACCGAGTCCAATGGCGATGTGACAGCCGCTCCTTTGTTTTCTGATGTACTGTACATACATACATATACAACAGAATTGCCTTGTGCGGGTTTTTTCAATTTGTGGTATGTAGTTATTAAAGGGTTATTTACAAAAAAATGAAACTATCCTTTAGTCATAGAATAGAATATAACTTTACAATCACTGGCGTCAGACCATTGGGAACCCTACCAATCCAGAAAATGATACTCTGCAGCTCCATTCCTGACTGGAGCAAAGGTGGACATACTTGGCCTTTGCTCCACCCTATTGGGGCTGTTGGAAACAGCTGAGCTCTATCTATGGGATTGCTGAGTACAATATGTGTAGTAGAGGATACGTATGTGCACCTACACTATATTGAGGATTGTGATCTTGAACTCCTAACGATCAGACCCTCAACATGAACAATTAGGGTTATATGATCTCCACATATGTTATTTAACAGCGCTTCCTCCTCCTTCCTTTGTCCTCCTCCCCTCCGCCACTCCACCCTCCATTCACCTCCCCCTGCCTGTGCTGCTCCGGCCTCACCCAGCACGCCGCTTCGTCCTCCATCCTCCTCTTCCCCGGTGCTCTGCGTGCCGTCCTCTGCCTGCCGCTTCATCCTCCTCCTGCCTGTGCTGCTCCATCCTCCCCCACCCCACCGCTTCCTCCTCCTTCCTTTGTCCTCCTCCCCTCCACCACTCCATCTTCCGTCCTCCTCCCCCTGCCTGTGCTGCTCCGGCCTCCCCCATCCCGTCGCTTCATCCTCCATCCTCCTCTCCCCCGCCACTCTGTGCTCCATCCTCCCCCTGCCTGTGCTGCTCCATCCTCCCCCACCCCACCGCTTCCTCCTCCTTCCTTTGTCCTCCTCCCTTCCACCACTCCATCCTTCATCCTCCCCCTGCCTATGCTGCTCCGTCCTCCATCCTCCTCTCCCCCCACCACTCTGTGCTCTGTCCTCCCCCTGCCGCTAATCCTCACCCTGCCTGTGCCGCTTCATCCTCCCTCACCCCATCGCTTCCTCCTCCTTTCTTTGTCCTCTTCCCCTCCGCCACTTCATCCTCTGTCCTCCCCCTGCGTGTACTGCTCCGTCCTCCCCCACCCTGCTGCTTCGTCCTCCGTTCCTCCTCTCCCCTGATGCTCCATCCTCCCCCTGCCTGTGCCGCTTCATCCTCCCCCACCCCACCGCTTTCCTCTCTTTCTTTGTCCTCCTCCCCTCCGCCACTCCATCCTCCGTCCTCCCCATGCCTGTGCTGCTCCATCCTCCCCTACCCTGCTGCTTCGTCCTCCGTCCTCCTCCCCGCCGCTCTGTGCTTTGTCCTCCCCCTGCCGCTCCGTCCTCCCTCTGCCTGTGCGGCTCCATCCTCCCCCACCCCATGCTTCCTCTACCTTCCCTTGTCCTCCTCCCCTCCGTCACTCCATCCTCCGTCCTCCCTCTGCCTGTGCTGCTCCTTCTCCTCCCCCCTGCCGCTCTGTGCTCCGTTCTCCCCTGCCTGTGCCGCTGCATCCTCACCCACCCCACCGCTTCCTCCTCCTTCCTTTGTCCTCCTTCCCTCCACCACTCCATCCTCCGCCTTCCCCTGCCTGTGCTGCTCTGGCCTCCCCCACCCCACCGCTTTGTCCTCCATCCTCCTCTCGCCCTGTCTGTGCTGCTCCATCCTCCCCCACCCCACCACTTCCTCCCCCTCCCCCTCCCCTCCGCCACTCCATCTTCCATCTATATTAGCATATTAGCCCTCCGGTTCTGTGTGCTGATCTGGTCCGAGGCTGTCCGGTTTACATGGACAGCCACGGATCGGATCAAACCCGCTATGTGAAACCAGCCTAAAAAGTACACCATCGCCTAGTATGCCCAATAGGTGACTGGGGTGGAAAAATCCTTGGAGATCCATGACTTGCTCATTTCTATTAAAGTTAGGTAGTCTACACTTGGGCATGTCAAAACCTGCAAGGTGAGACTCGTGAGCTCAGTATATGCCTCCTTTTTTGAAGGCCAAAATGCAAAAGGGTACAAACCCCCTTGATGGCATGGATATTAGGCTCTAGATACTCCTCCATCCTCTCTAGTTGTTCACTATGTGTCAAACTTGTACTTAGTCCTGCTAGTGTATGGGTTAGTTTAAAAAATTGGTCAAAGGACTCCCAGAAGTTGCTTCTGACAGTTAAACTGTTGCTGTTAATGTTTCTTGGCTGATGACTCGATGTTCCCCGGCTAGAATTGTACATCTGTGATGCATATTGTGTCCCTCACCGTTGTGTTGAGAAAACAAAGTCCTAGGACTGTCTGCAAGCATTTTTGATACTCCAGAAATGTGAGAATCCCTGTCTGGGGCAGGAAGCATCTGGCTAAATTTACTCTTGTGCCATTGTTGGAACAGTGCGGCAACCCAGTAGTCATAGCTAATTTGAAGCCAAACAATACTTACATCATGTTTCAGATAAGGCAGCAAGAAGGCGCATATGTGTTTGATGCATCCAAAAGGCCCAAGTCCTTGTTGTGTTGGTGGCGGGCTAACAATCGAGCCTATTTACTCCGTCCTCTCCCACCAACATTAAACAACAGAAAGTGGAATAATTTCTGCATTTCCTGAGTGTTCTTCACCAATCACCTCTTCATCTTTGTCCTCCTCCATTTGTTCCTTAGTCCAGCACCTTCACTAACAATTTTTCTGGTACCATGAGCCCCACTCTATCTCTTTACTGCACCCTCCATGATATCTGCCTGAATGATGAGAGTTTAGGCCTTAGAGATATTGGTATTCATTCCACATCCTCCTCATCCTCTTCCCCTGGGACAACCACCTCATGCCACAGACTTTTCAAAGTCTGCTCTAGCAAGTAGATGACTGGAATAGTTATGCTGATGACAGCATGATCAGTGCTAACTATTTTAGTAGCCATTTCAAAATTGTGCAGAAGGGGTCAGAAGTTTGTGATCTGTGCTTACTCTGCCATCGTCATCTGCCCCATATTTGGCACGCCTTAAGTCAGTCTACGCATTTTGACATACTGCGATGAGAGGATTATCCCAGGTTAAGAGGCAGTGGCGCTACCAGGAAACTCAGTTAATGTTAAGTCAAAGGTTTTCTAATACACTAAAACTAACTATACATACATATGAGTTTCGGCTAGTTAAATTGTAGCCTTCATAGGTTGAATTTACTAAACAAGCAAAATTAATGTTCATTTATAGTGAGCATTACTGATCGGGGAGGTGGCTCCAGCTCCAAGTCCGACTGCAAATCTAAATGCCTTTTTACCTGGATTTTCAGAATCTATAATAAGATTTTCTGGAGTGGAATTGTTTTTAGGACATTGTAATGGATGCCCTCCACACCTTTTGGGTGGGCTGTCCTCTTAATTGTCTGCCTCAAAATTGATGCTCTGTCTAAGTGTGTGCACACCACCGGTAAGAACCACGCTGACAACAAGTCAAAGTAGAGCTTGATGACAACCCGATCCTGAGAATTCCTTAATTGTCCTCCTTATTTGTGCTCCTGCAACCCGGTCCTGAGTTTAACTATGTTTATGTCAGTGCTATCATTGCTGTAGTTTCAGTACAGAGAAAGGCACGGAGAGACAGGCTGAGTAGGGAGATTCTGTTTCCCTTGTTTTCCAGCCCCTAATAAGGGTTGATGGTTTTCCGGCCCCTGATAAGAGCGGCTGATGGTTTATTTCACTACTGGTTCCAGCCTCTGATATGGCTGATGGTTTTCCCACCCTACGTGCGCAAGCTTAAGACGGAGTGTAGTGTTAGTAGTCCTGGCTTCGGTGGTGGACGGGTACGTAATTTACGTAAATGATTGTAGTGATGATATGGTTCCGTCTCTCCAATAATGTGCCCCTTGTGTAGACAAGGTATAGAGCTAGCAATTACGCCCGCTGGCTGGATAATAAATCGTGTTACTGTAGTGCCATATCCACATGAGGAAACTAGTTATATAGCAGCCTTGGATTAGTATAGTCGGTACGGGAACATCTTGATAATTGCTTCCACACTGCTAATTCTAAGACAGAAGAATTTCCAGAGGAGGAGAGGATGAGGGAGAAGAATAGGAGCATAGGTTTATATCAACATAACATGCTGTTAGTACACTGGAAGATTTCTGAATGACTTCTATAAGAGTTATATAGGTTATTAACTATTTATTGCCATAACAACATAAAACCCTATTTAGACTGACTGGTCGGGGTATTTTAACTCCATTTGTTTAAAATTGTTACCAAAACCTACTTTAAAGATGTTGACATGCAGTGGCGTACCACCCGCGGTCGCAGGGGTCGCAAGTGAGACCGGGCCCGGAGGTACAGGGGCCCGGAGCACGCCGACCCCTGCTACCGCTGCGCCAGCTGTGTGGTGCTCTACCCGGCCGGTCCCCAGGCGGATGATCACGGCCGCCGGAGGACTACTGGCCCTCACCGCTGACGATGCAGCCCACCCCGCCCCCCTTCTTCCTCTGCCTGCAGACCGTGGGAGCAGGCTGGGGAGTGGGGAATGTAGGAGTGGAGACATGCAGCAGCACGCCTACCTCTCTGCCGAAGAGGAGCTGCTTAGAGTCTCCCGGCCTGGCCTGCTCTCCTCCTCCTCACACAGCACCGCTGGAGTCACTGCTTCCTGGGCCTGGCATGAAGACCTTCAGGGAGCACGGAGAACACAGGAGAGAAGGTGCAGTCAGTGTGTGTTGACTGTGTGTGCAGTGTATGTATGTGACTGTGTGTGCAGTGTATGTGACTGTGTGTTCAATGTATGTATGTGACTGTGTGTGCAGTGTATGTATGTGACTGTGTGTGCAGTGTATGTGACTGTGAATGCAATGTATGTGACTGTGTGTTCAATGCATGTGACTGTGTGCTCAATGCATGTGACTGTATGTGCAATGCATGTGACTGTGTGTGCAATGTATGTATGTGACTGTGTGTGCAGTGTATGTGACTGTGTGTCAGTGCATGTGACTGTGTGTGCAGTGCATGTGACTGTGTGTGCAGTGCATGTGACTGAGTGCAATGCATGTGACTGTGAATGCAATGTATGTGCAATGCATGTGACTGTGAGTGCAATGCATGTGACTGTGAATGCAATGCATGTGACTGTGTGTGCAATGCATGTGACTGTGAATGCAATGCATGTGAATGCAATGCATGTGACTGTGAATGCAATGCATGTGACTGTATGTGCAATGCATGTGACTGTATGTGCAATGCATGTGACTGTGTGCAATGCATGTGACTGTGTGTGCAATGCATGTGACTGTATGTGCAATGCATGTGAATGCAATGCATGTGACTGTATGTGCAATGCATGTGACTGTGTGTGCAATGCATGTTACTGTGTGTGCAATGCATGTGACTGTGTGTGCAATGCATGTGACTGTATGTGCAGTGCATGTGACTGAGTGCAATGCATGTGACTGTTAATGCAATGTATGTGCAACGCATGTGACTGTGAGTGCAATGCATGTGACTGTGAATGCAATGTATGTGCAATGCATGTGACTGTGAGTGCAATGCATGTGACTGTGAGTGCAATGCATGTGACTGTGTGCAATGCATGTGACTGTGAATGCAATGCATGTGACTGTGAATGCAATGCATGTGACTGTGTGCAATGCATGTGACTGTGTGTGCAATGCATGTGAGTGCAATGCATGTGACTGTATGTGCAATGCATGTGACTGTGAGTGGAATGCATGTGACTGTGGGCGGTAAGCAGGCTGTGTGTGCAGAATTATATTATCTGGAACGGCTATGAGGCAGCATTATAGTGAGGCGGCATTATATTATTTGTAGTGGCTGTGAGGCGGCATTATATTATCTGTAGCGGCTGTGAGGCGGCATTATATTATCTGGAGCGGCTGTGAGGCGGCATAATATTATCTGGAGCGGCTGTGAGGCGGCATTATATTATCTAGAGCGGCTGTGAGGCGGCATTATATTATCTGGAGCGGCTGTGAGGCGGCATTATATTATCTGGAGCGGCTGTGAGGCGGCATTATATTATCTGGAGCGGCTGTGAGGCGGCATTATATTATCTGGAGCGGCTGTGAGGCGGCATTATATTATCTGGAGCGGCTGTGAGGCGGCATTAGATTATCTGGAGCGGCTGTGAGGCGGCATTATATTATCTGGAGCAGCTGTGAGGCGGCATTAGATTATTTGGAGCGGCTGTGAGGCGGCATTATATTATCTGGAGCCGCTGTGAGGCAGCATTATATTATCTGGAGCGGCTGTGAGGCGGCATTATATTATCTGGAGCGGCTGTGAGGCGGCATTAGATTATCTGGAGCGGCTGTGAGGCAGCATTAGATTATCTGGAGCAGCTGTGAGGCGGCATTATATTATCTGGAGCGGCTGTGAGGCAGCATTATATTATCTGGAGCGGCTGTGAGGCGGCATTATATTATCTGGAGCGGCTGTGAGGCAGCATTAGATTATCTGGAGCGGCTGTGAGGCGGCATTATATTATCTGGAGCGGCTGTGAGGCGGCATTATATTATCTGGAGCGGCTGTGAGGCAGCATTATATTATCTGGAGCGGCTGTGAGGCAGCATTATATTATCTGGAGCGGCTGTGAGGCGGCATTAGATTATCTGGAGCAGCTGTGAGGCGGCATTAGATTATTTGGAGCGGCTGTGAGGCAGCATTATACTATAATGGAGGATCATATATACCTGAATGAGGGACATTAATACATAATGAAGGGGAGAGGGGTCAATTTGTGAGTCTTTATAGGATTTAGAACATTACGTAGGACCCGTACATCTGACCAATGTGGGCGCCTAGGGGAAGGGGGGGCCCAGGTCCAAATTTCGCACCGGGGCCCTTCGGACTCTAGTTACGCCACTGTTGACATGAATGGTTACTTAGACTTTAGGAGTCCTCCCTTTTTGGGCAAAGCAAGAAGAATATCCCGTTTAGTCAATTTAACCAGATCTGGAGGAATTGCCCTAATATAGGGAATTATTCAGCACAATCAAACATCTTGAAAGATAGGTTCAGAGATTAAAAAAAATTAAAAAGAGATTAGTAAATTCAGTCTATGAAAAACACTACGGAAAACACAGGATCAGTGCCTTAGACCAAGTAAGTAAAATAAAAATAAGAATTAAGGAAGAATGGATGATATAAAAATGGACAGCCTATTGAAATACAACTTTGTGACAACTTATACAAAGGATAATATATTGATCACGAAAATATTACGAAAATATTGGTATATCTTAAAAAGAGACCCTGTCCTGAATAAATTACTGCGAAAGGAATCAGGACTAGTGACATTCAGGAGGGGGCAAACTATAAAAAATATCATAGTCTCCAGTAAAATAGAGTAAATAAAGAAATATAAAAAGGAATTGGCTTCTAGATCCTGGTGTTTTGAAATGTATAATCCTGTATGCCCACAGATTCCCAAGCATCAGACAAAGCTGCAAGCAACATCTGTTTGTGTTCTTTTCATGGATCCCTAGGGAGTGTGTCATAAACAACTGCTCCATGCGCATGAACTGTGCATGCGCAGTTCATGCCTAATTGCTCGGAAGTACGAATCTGCCGGGATCAGGATCAGTACTGTCCGTGGCTTTCTGTGTCCATAGGCATTCATTTTTCTTTTTCACATGGTGCCGCGGATCCGTGTTGATCCGCAGATTCATGTTACTTTTCACGGAGACCAAAAATGCATCAAGATGGATTTTTGGTTTCTGTGAAAACTATGTTTTGCTGTGGATCCACAGAGTTCCACGACAAAACGGTAACACAAGGATGCCCACGGAAGTGTTTTCCATCCCAATTGAAAGACAATGGGGCTGAAAACTGATAAGTGGGCATCCTGTTTGTGGCGGATCCATGCGTATCCAAATATGTGCCAGTGTGAAAGTAGCCTTACAGTCACCCACTTTGAATAGATAACAGGTAATGTTACAAATTGCAGTCTGCTTTTAAATAAAAATGAAACACATTGGATCTTCACACTGCAGAGTCTCCACCCTGTTATTGACACTGTTTTCCACTTGCTTTTTACTTTTACCTATATAGCAGAGTATTTTTAGACTTTTTTTTATAATGTCTTTTTTGTAGTATAGGTTCTTGGTGGTGTGAACAAGTTTGTACAGACCTGTTCACAATGTGCTTTGGCTCAGCTGTTAGTATTGAATTAGTCTCTTGTTATGCAAGATGGGAAGTGCCCCTTCCCCTTCCTTACTGAGTCAGACACAAAAGTGCCATTTCTGCCCTGTGCCCATATTGGAGGTCACTAGGACCCATCAAATCTCTTTCCTTGAGCTGTCTATATATTCCCCTTGACTCCCAGGATGCAATGCTGGTGATAGCTTGTCAGGCATTTGGAGGAAGCTTTTCAGCTCTGCAGTGTATCCTGGAATTTCTGTTGAATTGCTGTGTGGATCTTCTTAAGCTAAGTGTTTCTTCCCTTCCTTCTTTGTTTGTTTCCCTTGTGTGTATCATTAGTTGGTAGCCGGGCTTACTAGTGTTCACCTGCTCTGATCCTTAGTTAGAAGTAGTTCAGGGTCAGTCAGGGAATAGGTATCCTGGTTGCGGAAATTATAATGGGATGATAGGGGAGCCAGGTGGCAGCTCTAGTCTATCTAGGGGTCACCATCTCCCCTTTTGCCCTGAGCATCAGGGTCTCCTTTCCCTCCCCTGTCATCGTCCAGCGCTGGGTGTCTCCCCACACCCAGCATGACACTGGCTGAGCTGTTAGTGTTAAATTAGTCTCTTGTTATGCAAGATGGGAAGTGCCCCATCCCTTCCTTACTAAGTCAGACACAAAAGTGCCGTTTCTGCCCTGTGCCCATATTGGACTCTGGCCCTGCTGCATCCTGCACCTGAGAGTATGTTCACAATAGATCAGGATTTAAATACATTAGTTTAGGGACCGTTCTGATAAGGGTCACCTTGGCGTTGGTAGAACGGCTTCCATACATTTTTTGCAAAAAATGTATCAACTATGTACCCTGTTATTGACACTGTTTTGCACTTGCTTTTTATTTTTACCTATGTAGCAGAGTATTTTTAGACTTTTTTTTATACTGTCTTTTTTGTATAGATTCTTGGTGGTGTGATCATGGTTCTACAGACCTGTTCACATTGTGCTCTGGCTCAGCTATTAGTATTCAATTAGTCTATACCCTGGTGGCCTGAATGATGGGGTAGAGAAGGGTTAGGGCTATACTTTAAAGTATTCTGTAATCTGGGTGAGTTTCAGACCAGCTATGGAGAATGATTAATGCACTGAGATGGCTCAGTGCGATATGTGAATTATACAATCATGCAAGGCGAGTGCAAGTATATGGTTGAATGTTTGTATCTGTAATTTCAGCCATCCTTAAATAGGCACCCGGCCTGTCTCCTATCTTATATCTCCTCACTGGGATTTTTTGCTCTCATGGCATACAGCGTCGGGCTTGTCGCTGCAACATTTGAAGAGTGAAATTCCAATGTGTTGGCACATCGCATCTTAAACAGTTAACTGGTTGTCCAAAAGACCTCTGTAGCAATACTAGTCGTTAAGTCATGTGGTGAGAATGACAGAAATGACCACACAGCGACTGAGCCTTGTGTAGCAACTCATCCGGGCCGAGATAGTGACGCAGAAATTGCTGGACAACCAGGTTGAGGACTTGAGCCATGCAAGTCACG
>JARQOC010000002.1:344406882-344417578 GCA_033576535.1 Allobates femoralis | reverse complement strand
CCACAAAGACACACACACAACAAAGAGACACACACACCACACAGACACCCCCACAGGGACACACACACATACACACCCTATAGGGACACATGCACTCACCCCTCAGGGACACACACACACCACAAAGGGACACACACAACACAGAGACACACACACCCCACACAGACACCCCCCCACAGGGACACACACACACATACACACCGCATGGGGACACATGCACTCACCCCACAGGGACACACACACACACCACAAAGAGACACACACAACAGATACACAAACACACACACCACAGACCCCCACACAGGGGCACACACACATACACACCCTATAGGGCATATGCACTTACCCCACAGGAACACACACACCACAAAGAGACACACACAACAGAGACACACAACACACAGACCCCATCCCACAGGGACACACACATACACACCCCAGGGACACACACACCACACAGACAGACACAGATGTGCACAAATCACCTCACACAACTCGCCTCATACGTGTGCTATCTTTATTTTCCAAACATAAACTTCTGATTAAAAACAGCCAATGTGCAACACGTGCCATATAGGGAATTAAGGCAGATGTCAGTCACATGAGCTGTCTATTATGTGTATGTGTGAGGTAACATATACTACCCCGCCAGGGGGAGGGTTTACTGTTGGCTGGAGATTTATTAGGCTGCCTATAGCAATCAATCACAGCTCAGCTTCTATTTTCCTACAGGTCATTAATATGACATATTCAAATTCTATTTTGTTATAGCTAACAGCAGTTATTTATTAACCCGGGCGTAGCCGGGTACTGCAGCTAGTATGAAATAAATGTCTTGAAACTTTTGTGTGAATGACTGAAATGTTGCAGTCATTATGTGCCATTGTTGTTCATCTAATAAAACAGTAACTGGCATCTCAATCACAACATGCATTGCTTATACATTCAGAATGGGAATAGTCACAGTTGATACTATGAGGCCATTTGAGCAGACTCTTAGGTGAGCTTCACACCACATTTTTCAGGATCTGATTCTGTCCAGTGTAAACAGAACAGCCCCAGATCCGTTTTCGGCCCCATAGTATCCCTCTGGGGCCAGATGGATCCAGTTGGCAGTCATTTGCCATCCAGTTTCCATCTGTCTGGGAGGATCCAGGAGAATGCGAGTTTTTCTCCCGGACACAAAATCTGTTTGAGGAAAGAATCTGCACAAATCGGATCCTCCCAGGTCTGGCGTGATCCGTCGACCCCTAACATGGGAGTCTATGGCGCCGGATTTTACATAAAATCGAATGTGGCTTGTTTCCTGCAAAACACGGGACAGAACCTGATACACCACAACCGTGGTGTGAAACCAGCCTTAGTGATTGTAACTATCCTATTATTTTCAGAGAATACCTCTGAAAATGGCTTGAAATGTCAGTCACTCTCTGGGTTGTTTTGACTGCTATCATTTAGTTTCTTTGGAACAGCTTCCAGAATTCAGAGAATAAGTCTACAGGATGACATTTTATGTCTAAGGGGAGCATCTGATATAGAAGGTTGCCAATGTGTTATCATCATGAATTATCATTTAATAGAAGTTTTTAAAAGGCAATGAAAGTTTAAAGTGGGAATTTTCTGTTGCTGAAGTTTTAAAAACTATCAAAGTACAAGTTTCCTGAATAAATTGTATGCAATGAAAATTTCAACCCTACAAGAGTGAGTACCTTAACAAAGTGAAAATGCAATGATATCTTACCAATCAACTTCATTTTCTAGTTCATGTGCATTCATGTATTTTAGGGAAGAATATGTTGATTTTGATTACTACACTTTCAAGCATGCAAAATGTATTAAACCTTCCATAGCAGAATAATAAGGCCTCAAGAGAACAAATGACAGAAAAACATATATTTGTAATAATCAAATGTTAACTTTAATAAATGAAACTATTTCATTCAATAAAATAGATTAAATATTGTAATATTGTTATTATTTATATCGCTCCTATTTTCCTAAGGAGATAAAACTAACTTACTGAGCTGTTTTTGTTCTAAACAAAATATATACTGTCACTCTTTAGAAACTCCATATATAACACTATGCATTTGTGATATGTGATATAATACTTCATATGCTACTACATAGTGCTACCATTTTTTCCCATTTCTATATATATTCTATATTTTGCATGAATCCTTTCAAAAAGATCATGATCCTCTTTTCACCATGTACGTATCCTTTAAAAAGAACATGTCACCAGGTGGTTAGGTTTTCCTCCTTTTTTGTGCCATCTGCCCCCTGAGCTTTTTATTTTAATAAGCTGTACTGTTCTATAAATATGGGCATTTCATATAATGCTATTTTCTATGGTTTCACCTAAAGGGAGTGTGTTCACAGGGTAATTATGCAAAGCAGCCTATAAACATGTCCTCCATCTTGTGAGCTACTCCCGCTTGGTAAAGATCATAGCACTGTACTATAGAACTTAACACTAATGTGAAAGCTCTTATTTCTACATCCATATGGCACATTTAGAAACTTCATACTCAGGGGAACAGATGGAATAAAATAAGAGTAAACACTGGCCAGTTTTCACTTGGTGACATGTGATTTTTATTGGTTCTAATTTATAGGTAAGTTAATGTATGCAAGCAAAAAAAATATTTTTGGGCATATTTCCACTTAAGAAAATCACTTTATTGTGGTATCAGTTGGGCCATATAATGAAAGCCTTATTTATACAGTGTACAGAAATGTCCTTACCCTTTATCAGTATTTTCTGAGATGTGTCATGAGAATATGAACCTTTCAATGTTATACATGAAAAAAATAATAATTTTGTGTCCACAAGTGGCCACGCAGTGGTGTTGATGTGGATTGCAGCTCATTAAGAGTGTACTAACATTTTGCAATATTGTTAGTTAAATGTATTCCTTGATAAATTGATGGCCTTAACCAATTAATAATATAATATATATATATCTTCCCTTTTATTATATATATACTAGCTGTGAGCCCGATGCAAATGCATCGGGATTCTAGAACGTGCATTAATTTGATTATAGTAGTTATAGCTGTTAGCCTGATGCAAATGCATCGGGTATCTAAAATATGTTTATTGTTTTTTTAAAGATTTTTAAATAATAATCGCATCATCAATAGCAATAATATAAGCCATAGCATTATTATTAGCAGTAATAGCAGTATTAATAGCATTATTAGCAGTATTATGAGCATTAATAACAGTATTAATAGCATTAATAGCATTATTATTGGCATTAATAGCATTATTAGCATTAATAATAGCATTAATAACATTATTAATAGCATTATTATTAGCATTAATAGCATTAATAATAGCATTATTAGCATTAATAATAGCATTAATAACATTATGAATAGCATTAATAGCATTATTATTAGCATTAATAGCATTAATAATAGCATTATTAGCATTAATAATAGCATTAATAACATTATTAATAGCATTAATAGCATTATTATTAGCATTAATAACATTATTAATAGCATTAATAGGATACATATTAGCATTAATAGCATTAATAGCATTATTAATAGCATTAATAGCATTATTATTAGCATTAATAGCATTAATAATGGCATTATTAGCATTAATAATACCATTAATAACATTATTATTAGCATTAATAGCATTATTATTAGCATTAATAGCATTAATAATGCCATTAATAGGATAAATATTAGCATTAATAGCATTAATAGCATAATTAATAGCATTAATAGCATTATTAATAGCATTAATAGCATTATTATTAGCATTAATTGCATTAATAGGATAAATATTAGCATTAATAGCATAATTAATAGCATTAATAGCATTATTAATAGCATTAATAACATTATTATTACCATTAATAGCATTAATAATAGCATTATTAGCATTAATAATAGCATTAATAACATTATTAATAGCATTAATAGCATTATTATTAGCATTAATAGCATTAATAGCATTATTATTAGCATTAATAGCATTAATAATACCATGAATAGGATAAATATTAGCATTAATAGCAATAATAGCATAATTAATAGCATTAATAGCATTATTAATAGCATTAATAGCATTATTTTTAGCATTAATAGCATTAATAATAGCATTATTAGCATTAATAATAGCATTAATAACATTATTAATAGCATTAATCGCATTATTATTAGCATTAATAGCATTAATAGCATTATTATTAGCATTAATAGCATTAATAATACCATGAATAGGATAAATATTAGCATTAATAGCATTAATAGCATAATTAATAGCATTAATAGATTAATAGCATTATTAATAGCATTAATAGCATTATTATTAGCATTAATAGCATTAATAGGAGAACTATTAGCATTAATAGCATAATTAATAGCATTAATAGCATTATTAATAGCATTAATAACATTATTATTAGCATTAATAGCATTAATAATAGCATTATTAGCATTAATAATATCATTAATAACATTATTAATAGCATTAATAGCATTATTATTAGCATTAATAGCATTAATAGCATTATTATTAGCATTAATAGCATTAATAATACCATGAATAGGATAAATATTAGCATTAATAGCATTAATAGCATAATTAATAGCATTAATAGCATTATTAATAGCATTAATAGCATTATTATTAGCATTAATAGCATTAATAGGATAAATATTAGCATTAATAGCATAATTAATAGCATTAATAGCATTATTAATAGCATTAATAACATTATTATTAGCATTAATAGCATTAATAATAGCATTATTAGCATTAATAATAGCATTAATAACATTATTAATAGCATTAATAGCATTATTATTAGCATTAATAGCATTATTATTAGCATTAATAGCATTAATAATACCATGAATAGGATAAATATTAGCATTAATAGCAATAATAGCATAATTAATAGCATTAATAGCATTATTAATAGCATTAATAGGATAAATATTAGCATTAATAGCATTAATAGGATAAAATATTAGCATTAATAGCAGAATTAATACCATTAATAGCATTATAAATAGCATTAATAGCATTATTATTAGCATTAATAGCATTATTAGCATTAATAATAGAATTAATAACATTATTAATAGCAATAATAACATTATTATTAGCATTAATAGCATTAATAATAGCATTATTAGCATTAATAATAGCATTAATAACATTATTAATAGCATTAATAGCATAATTATTAGCATTAATAGAATTATTATTAGCAGTAATATCATTATTATTAGCATTTTATTTTTTAATTATTATTTTTTATTAAATTATTTATTATTTTTTATTTATTTTTTTATTATATTTTAATTATTTTTTTTTATTATTAAATTTATTATTTAGGCTGAGACCCAGTTCTCTTTCAGGTCCGCTGAAAGGGCTGATATAATTAGCATATATTTAATTTTTTTATTATTATTTTTATTGAATTATTTATTATTTTTAATTTATTTTTTAATTATTTTTTAATTATTTTTAAATTATTTTTTTTATTATTTAATTTATTTTTTTTTTTAAGTGAGAGTGAGACACAGTTCTCATTCAGGTCCGCATTTTTTTTTTTTTTTTATTATTATTTTTATTTAATTATTTAATATTTTTTATTTATTTTTTTATTATTTTTTAATTATTTTTAAATTATTTTTTTTATTATTTAATTTATTTATTTTTTTAAGTGAGAGTGAGACACAGTTCTCATTCAGGTCCGCATTTTTTTTTTATTAATATTATTTTTATTTAATTATTTAATATTTTTTATTTATTTTTTTATTATTTTTAATTATTTTTAAATTATTTTTTTTATTATTTAATTTATTTATTTTTTTAAGTGAGAGTGAGACACAGTTCTCATTCAGGTCCGCATTGTTTTTTTTTTTAATTATTATTTTTATTTAATTATTTATTATTTTTAATTTAATTTTTTATTATTTTTAAATTATTTTTTAATTATTATTTTTATTATTAAATTTATTTATTTTTTTAAGTCAGAGTGAGACGCAGTTCTCATTCAGGTCCGCCTTGTTTTTTTCCCCATTGACATACATTACCGGTGTGTCGGCGATTTTATGGCCGCCACCTGGTTCTATTTGTCGGCCCTAAAATCGCGGACACACCGCTAATGCATGTCTATGGGCAGTCAGCTCGAATTCTGATTGGTCGGCGTTCAATCCGAAATCGGGCTGACTGCCCATAGAGATGCATTAGCGGTGTGTCCGCGATTTTAGGGCCGACAAATAGAACCAGGTGGGCGGCCATAAAATCGCCGACACACCGGTAATGTATGTCAATGGGGAAAAAAAAGGCGGACCTGAATGAGAACTGCGTCTTAGTTTTGAGGGGCTCTTCTGATTGGCTGAGGGCAGAATACAGCGACCAATCAGAAGAGGACCTCAGATCTCATTGAGGTAGAATGGGGGATTTTTCGTCCATTCTATCTTAATGAGAAGGAAGAGGACGTCGGAGGAGGAAGTTTGCGAAAAGAAGACAGAAGATCCCCGGGGCCGGACGAAGAGGCGGAGATGGCGGAAAGAAGAGAGAAGACCCCCGGGGCCGGAGGAAGAGGACGCCTGGCCGGACGGAGGACTTATGGATCGGACGGACGATCAGATGACTTGAAGGCATGTAAGTATGTGCGGACATGGGGGGGCTGTGTGGACATTAGTGGGGGTTGTGTTTTTGCGGGGTGGCTGTGCGGACATGGGGGTGGGCTGTGCGGACATGGGGTTGGGCTGTGCGGACATGGGGGTGGGCTGTGCGGACATGGGGGTGGGCTGTGCGGACATGGGGTTGGGCTGTGCGGACATGGGGTTGGGCTGTGCGGACATGGAGGTGGGCTGTGCGGACATGGGGGTGGGCTGTGCGGACATGGGGGGGGCTGTGCGGACATGGGGTTGGGCTGTGCGGACATGGGTTGGGCTGTGCGGACATGGGGTTGGGCTGTGCGGACATGGGGGTGGGCTGTGCGGACATTGCTGGGGGTGGGCTGTGCGGACATGGGGGTGGGCTGTGCGGACATTGCTGGGGGTGGGCTGTGCGGACATTGCTGGGGGTGGGCTGTGCGGACATTGCTGGGGGTGGGCTGTGCGGACATTGCTGGGGGTGGGCTGTGCGGACATTGCTGGGGGTGGGCTGTGCGGACATTGCTGGGGGTGGGCTGTGCGGACATTGCTGGGGGTGGGGTGTGCGGACATTGGGGGGGGTGGCGAATTGTGGGTAGCGGGGAGCGGAGGCGGCAGTGCCGCCTCCGCTCCATGGTCCCCGGGTAGCGATTTGCGGCTCAGGCAGCGACTCGCAATGGCCTCGCGGCCATTGCTCGCGCTACCTGAGCGGTAAATCGCTAAGGTTGTAGCCGGGCCTGTGGATCGATTTTGGGCCAGCGGCTCGCAATGGCCGCTTCGCGGCCATTGCTTGCCCTGGGCCAGCGACTCGCAATGGCCTCGCTTCGCGCCCAATGTTAAATTCGTATCCACATGACGACATCGGAAAGTGCGCGCGAAGGGGCGCTTTTCCGATTCGCGATTATATAATAGATATATATATATATATATATATATATATATATATATATATATATATATACTGTGTGTATATGTATATATATATATATATATATATATATATATATATATATATTAATATAATAAAAGGGAAGACATTACTTAGATGTCATGAAAGCATTATTTAGTTATTATTTATCCTCTCTCTACTGTGCCCTCCTTTATTATATACAGTGTTTTCCTTTATTATAGTCTAAAGCTACTGGGCTTGGTATTTGATTGATATGTTGTGGTGGGTTTGGGGTATTTATTCATTCTAGGATGTCAAAATGGGGTTGAATGGAGTCAACTGTACTATTTATGAGTCAAATGCCGAGGTTTAGGTGGTGTATAAATTGAAGATGAATATAGAAAGCATTGGTACATCTTTTTCTTACCTATTTCCACCATATGTCTCGCTGGTACAGTTTTGTGCCATATCTCCATGAACAAAGCATGACCAAATGCTGTAATTTTCCTAATAATTAATATTGTACTAACAGCAATGTTTATGGAATTGTTTACATAATCATTAAGTGGTAAGCTTAGTATGAATTATCATACGTTCATTTTGATCATCAACTATATTTCTACAGTACATGCCATTTGGCAAATCTGTCTTCCATAAAACATAATCTTGAACATTAGTTTCTTCTTAAGAAACTACTTATGAAATGAGAAATCCCAAAATACAGGCACAACTAAATGAACACTGGTTTATCCATATTATAAAGGATTATATTCGGCATAAATATCAATAAATTCCCAATTTCCAAGTAAATAGAATTGCTGTACTGCAACATGAGAGAATCTGAGATAAACCATTTGATATATTGCAGACCTGCTGCTTTAATTAACCTTATTTCCAAAGACCTACGACAAGGTGAGTCCAGTCAATTAATTAGAAAAGATCTCAAAATGCTTTAAAGTGAAATAATTCATTACAGAAGGAGTACAATAGCTTATTGCAATCTTCGTTCCACGTGTGTATCTTAGGCACAAGTTTAATTAAGCTGTAGGTGCCAAAAAATGGATTTAAAATGGCTTTTATACTGCATGGGTTTTTCCCTGAGCCTGCACTGATGGGAGACGGTAATTCATTTCTATTCTCATTTCAATGGCACCATTTGATTTCAACTTAAAAAGAAAATAACTAATTGCTTGGCCTTAGGCCACTGAGCTCCACCGTTCCAAACAAAGATGATTTTCTATGTTTGCTACTATAATAATAATCACTGCAATAAAATCTAGATGCTCCATTCCCCTGTTTCATTTGTAATTATAGTTTCCAATTATTTACAAAATATATTCTAGAAGTGTTTCCTGCATACATCTAGAAGCAAGCTACACACTAAAAGCAAACCCTGTAAAAAGAAAGCTTTTCTTTATTTTTTCTGAGGAATACCATATTTTTCAGACTATAAGACCCACTGGTCTATAAGTCTGGCTTCACACTGCGGTCAGGTCAGGTCAGATCAGGTCAGGTTTTGTGTGCCAAAACCTGGAGTGACTCCAAAACCTAGAACAGGTGTCAATCTTTCAATTATACTTTTTCTCTGCAAGTTCCTCTCCTGGTTTTGGAACACAAAACCTGACCTGATCTGACCTGACCTGACCGCAGTGTGAAGCCAGCCTAAGATGAACCCCACTTTTATAGGAGTTAAATAAGGGAAAAGAAATTTAAACAAAAAATGTTGTAATGACACACTGTTATGGGAGGGGATGATTTGCTGCTTACACAGTTATGGGTGGGATGTCCTCAAATTCTGTACTAATATCCCCATACTCGGCCCCTTCCAAGTATATATGGCGCCCATCCTGCTGTATATTTCCCCCATTCTGGTATATGTCCCCATCCTGATACATTTGTTTCCCAACCTGATGCAGTGGATATGGAAAGTATTCCTTAAAGAGGACCTGTCACCAAACCAGGCATAGTGATCTAATTACAGCACTGAATGCAGCATGTCTGCTGCATCCAGGCAAGGGGTCTCCCAGCCCTTGAGCCCCCCTGTACCCCAAGATAAAACACTCTGAAAGCTTAAGTTGTGGAGCCAAATTGGAGGTGGCTTGTGGCTGAAGCCAAAGGGCAGTTTCACACCCCCTGCATGTTTAATCTGCCCACCGCTGCCTCCCTGATGCCAATCATTGTCTCCTTCGCCTGCTGCATAGTACACAGAGCTTATTGTAGTATTGGCCGCTTTGCCCCGCTACCTGCGGGGAAAGGCGGTGATGTCAGAGCAGGAGGCCAGCCGCCCCACCTCCTGCAGTGACATCACCGCTTATACCCGCCCTGCTCCATGTTAACCATGGGCAGGTATAAGCTGTGACATCACCACACCACAATGTACATTTTCAGAGTGTATTATCTTGGGGAACAGGGGGGCTCAAGGGCTGTATGCAGCAGACATGCTGCATCCAGTGATGTAATTAGATCACCATGTGTGGTTGGTGACAGGTCCTCTTTAAGGAATACTTTCCATATCCACTGTATCAGGTTGGGAAACATCTTCTCTGGTGAAGTTCAACCTGAAAAAGACGGCGGTACGCCATTGAAACGCGTAGTGGCTAACTTTATTAATAATAAAAAGGTTTGTGTACATCTGGACTATTGGTCACTGCATGTAGCGCTCCAAAAGTGCCTACAAAGCACTTTTGTCTAATAAATATTGCCTTGGCTGTTTTGACAGTTAACCTGGGTATTTATCAGGTGGCCAAAAGCAACCAATCACAGCTCAAATTATGATTGATTGCTAAAGGCAACAAAGAACATTCATAGTTTAAAACAGCTTATGCATGTCTGTGAAACATTCAGGGACGTTTGCCAAAGGCAAGGACTTCTAGAAAATGGCACACACTGGGATGACTCTTTGTGAAGCAGCAGCCACACAAACCCGAAAGCTACTAAGACACCTCTTTGCTATTCTTCTAAGAACCTTCCACCCACAGCCCCCAGTATACAGCAGAAGCCCGAACACAGCCTTCAGTATACAGCAGGAGCCGGCACACAGCCCCAAGTATACAGCAGGAGTCTGCACACAGCCCTCATTATAGAGCAGGAGGCCGCACAAAGCCCCCAGTATACAGAAGGAGGCCACACACAGCCCACACTGTACAGCAGGAAGCTGCACAT
>JARQOC010000002.1:344279772-344406782 GCA_033576535.1 Allobates femoralis | reverse complement strand
GATATAATTACAGTAAATTAAATATTACGGCTTCTGGCCGTCCACTGGATGAGGGGGGAGGAGGGGGTGGAAGAGAGTTGATCCAGAAAAATAAGGTCTAGAGAAGAAAAAAGGCATTAGAATGAGAAAAGGGAGTTGAGGATAAGTATAGAAGTAAGAAGGAAGAGCAGAGAAGATAAGAACTGTACGTCTGGGGAGTCGCAGTTTAAGTGAGTGAAACTGCCATAGTTCAGGTGGTGTACAGGCAATTCACCCACAGGAGATCATATCTCTAAAATTAGGGGCTTCCTGAACAGGATCCATTCCGTCCAAGTAGTTACATAGGCAGATTGAGTTTGGGAGGACTCAGCTGAAAGCTCCTCAAATCTACGAAGGGTCCTCATTTCTGAGTACCACTCCAAAATCGTAGAGGGTGCCTGCTCCCTCTAATGACGAGGAATCACATTTCTCGCAGCACTGAGGCAGAACCGAAGATATCCTTCCTCTGGTTCTTCCAGGATCCAGGGAGCAGAGAGAGTAAGGCCATCTCAGGGGAACCCTTCAAACTCCTACCCGTTACCATGTTATAATTCCGAAAAACTGCAGACCAGAATTCCTGGATCAGGGGCAGCTCCACCAAATATGAATACATGGAACTAACCTCTGTGTCGCATCTCCAGCAAAGAGGAGAAGTGGAAGAAGAAAACCGATGTAGCCTGTCTGGTGTGAGGTACCACCTAAGGCGTATCTTGTAGCATTTTTCTAATGCCTCACAGGACCCTGAGGATTTCCGAGCCATCAAAAAACACTTCTCCCAATCCTGTGTCGAAACAACCCTTCCGAATTCCGACTCCCAGGTCCTCCTATATTCATGGGTTTCCGCGCTGACGTCCCCGATAGAATAGAGTAGATAGCTGAAATCCCTCTAGGGGGTGCTTGGGTGGCAGCAAAGTTCGCCTCTAGGGGAGACAGGATGACATCGGGGTCTCTCCGGAATGTCAGAGAGTTCAGGAAGGACCTTAACTGAAGGTGCTCCCACCATTTCAGTTTTACCTCCGGTGAAGAAGCTTGCAGATTATTAAAAGAGGGGAGCTCACCCGCCCTTGGAGCTGACCAATTCGGGTATCTTCATCAGCCCACCTAACAATAGCTTTTGTTGGGTCACCCCCGGGGGAAAGGCCGGATTGCAAAACAATGGAGTCAGATAACTGGCGGTACGCGTCTTAGCCAGCTTCCCCCATGCTACACGCCACGCCTTCAGTGCCTTGGTGGTCAGAATAGTTAGGTGGCCCGAGTAGTCAATGCCTCAGAGGGAATCCATTGTAGATAACGTAGGGGTATCTGCATGTCCGCCTGCTCTATCTGTACCCATTGCTTGGTAGCCGCTCTAAAATTCCAGTCAAGCAATCGGACCAATATAGCGGCTAGGCAATACCTTTGCAAGTCCGGCAGACCCATTCCTCCCAACTTCGTCTGTGCAGTCAAGACCTTTGAGGCTCACTCTCGGCCTTGTACCATTCTAGACAAATCTGGAGATGAGGGTACGGATAGTATGGAAGTATGCGCCCCGTGGCCACACAGGTGCGGCTTGGAAAATGTACAAAAACGTGGCAAGATGTCCATCGACCCGGCGTGAATACTCCCCAGCCAAGACAACTTTAGAGATTTATAGGACTCCAACAAGACCCCCTCTTTGTCTAAAATAATTTTATGGTTTAGCTGGAAGACCCTGGACAAATCGGCGGGCAGATTAATTCCCAGATATGATATGTGGCCCGGCCTCCAGGAAAGAGGAACCCCTTAGATAAGGAGAAAGCCTCAGCGGAAGGCAGGGAGACATTCATTGCCTTGGACTTTGAGTAGTTCACTTTAAAGTTACTAAGGCCTCCAAACAATTTGAACTCTCGCAGCAGAGCGGGGAAGGTCACTGACAGGCGAGTCACGTACTTAAGAACGTCATCCGCAAATAATGCTGTCTTATGATGGGTATCCCCCACCAGGATCCCGTGTATTTCGCCATTGTCCCTTATAGCTTTAGCTAAATGCTCCATGATAGCGGGCACCCCTGTCTGGTCCCATTTCCA
Source organism: Allobates femoralis (assembly GCA_033576535.1). Lineage (NCBI taxonomy): Eukaryota > Metazoa > Chordata > Amphibia > Anura > Aromobatidae > Allobates > Allobates femoralis. Next base: position 344,404,719 of record JARQOC010000002.1, on the reverse strand, counting down.
ATCAGGAACTAGCCAGACAAGCCGCCGTTAACACGCACCTTTGCGGATGGGTTGGAATACAGTGAGGAAACCCAGTTCATGAATTTACTGCCCAGGCCAATGTGTCTCAGTGCCTCCCAGAGGAAACCCCAGTGGACCCTGTCAAAGGCCTTTTCTGCATCGACAGAAAGCAGACAAAGAGGGGACTTCCACATCTTAGCCATCTCAATAAGAAGAAAGGATCTAATGATGTTGTCCCGCGCCTCTCGGCCCTAACAAAGCCCACTTAGTCAAGGTGGATGATGGAGGGGAGTCTCATTGAAAGCCTATCAGCCAATATCTTGGCAAACAGCTTAACGTTCACATTTAACAAAGAAATGGGGCGGTAACTCGCTGCCTCTAGGAGATTCTTGTTCGGCTTGGGGATCACACAGGTGTGCGCCTGCAATGCCTGTGGGGGAAAAGCATCTCCCCCCAGAAGCGCCCTAAATGAAGAGAGCATATGAGGCAGCAAGTCACCGAGCATGGTCTTATAAAACATGGGCGTGTAGCCATCAGGTCCCGAACTTTTCGCCGTCGGGGACATCTTAATCCCGTTAGTCAGTTCCTCCACTGTGATGTTTTCCTCTAGGGAAGCCACGTCTTCCTCAGATAAAGAAGGTATATTTACCCTATCAATATACAACCTAATTTTAGATCGCAAAGCCTCAGGGTCCATGTCAAAAATTTACCCCTCAAGCCGTATAGGTCGGCATAGAACGTCTGAAACACACTCGATATTTCCTTGGTGCTGTGGACTACTCGACTCGAGGGAGTCTTAATAGAGGGGACGTAAGTGGGACCTCCTCGAGGGTGCAACAATCTAGCCAAGGGTTGCCTACAGTAGTTGGCCTTCTTATAAAAAAAACCCTAGAACGTTCTTTGTGCCTCTCGTATTTGCTGTCTAAGAGATGTCTCAGCTCCACTCTTTTCGAAGTTAGGTCTATCAATACCTCGTGATTACGGGAAGACTTATGTGCCCTCTCCAAACAATTGATCTGGGACACCAGTGTGTTCAACTGTTCAGACCGACGTTTCTTTAGTCTCCCCCCATGTTTGATTAACGTACCCGGAGGATACACTTAAGGGCCTCCCATTTGATAGTCGGGGAGGTCTGGTCTGATATATGTGTCTGAGAGAATGTGTTAATGTCAGACTTCAGTTCCGCCAGACAGGACACATCGGTTTTCAATCTCCAGGACCCTTTTTTAGTCAGATCTGGCAACTCCATAGACAGGAAAATGGGGCTATGATCTGACAGGACAGGACAGGAGGCTGACAAGAAATAAATCTATACGGCTGTACAAGCCGTGAACTCTAGAAAAAAAAGTGTAGTCCTTAACTGAAGGGTTAAGCAGGGGCTGGCTGGGGCCCCAAGTGGCAGTTTCACACTGTTAGCCCTGAGCTGAGAAGCGGGAAGGGGGGGCGTTTGCTATCAGAAATTTTTGAGAATCGGGGGGGGGGGCTTGGGTGCTATCAGAAATTTTTGAGGACCGGGGGGGTTGCTATCTGTAGGGGGGCGGCCCTGGATGTGGGCTACACCACCAGCCCTGGGGGAGAGCACTTGTCCCCCTGCCACCTGGGCCAGTCCGCCCCTGGGGTTAAGGATCCTCCAAATGTCAACCAACTGGAGTTTGTGTAAAATTTTCCGGAGAGCCATTATACGTTTGTGTGGAGCTGTCGCCCTACCAGATGAGGAATCCAGGAGTGGGTCAAGAGTAAAATTAAAGTCACCTCCAATGACAATCTGGCCTTCAGCAAAATCCGCCAATTTTGTCAAGAGGGATCTACAGACCCTCGTCTGCTCCCTGTTGGGGAGATACCAATTGACCAGAGTCAATGGGGTTCCTGCCATCAATATCTTGAGAAAAATGTATCTTCTCCCTTTGTCGATCACCGAGTCCAGAAGTTTATAAGGCAAGTTTTTGTGTAGGGCTATTGAAACTCCCTTAGTTCTGGACTCGGGGTTCGTACAATGGATCCATTCCGAGTTGTGTCCCCCTCTAAAAGAGGGCGTGGTCCTCCTTAAAATGTGTTTCCTGGAGGAAAACCACCTTCACACCTTTTCTTTGCATGTCAGAGATGACATGTTGCCACTTCTGGAGGGTGTTAAAACCCCGAACGTTTAGAGACCCTATCTTCAAGGATCCTCCAGCCATATCACACCCAGGAGGCAATCTCTTGATGGGCCTCACAGAGGTTACCACCTACAACTCCTCTAAGGGACAGAAGAAAGAGATGAGCGTAGGACAGAAGGAGAGAGGGGAAATCCAGTGGACCGTCTAGCCCGATTAACACTCAAATTGGGGTAAGTTCTTTACAGAAGCGCTACACTCAAAAGGAGAGTGCAGCGTCCCACTGGGAGCTATCCTTTCACGATGGGAAGGAAACAGTTATAAATTCAAACTAAAGGGTAAATTAACCCTAGTCAAAATAAGCACAAGAACAATAAATTTCACTAGACTCAAGGGAAATGTTCCCCCCGGCCATCAACCTAAAATATGCAAGAGTCACATCAACTATATATCAACAACCTGGCTATTGTAGGCTCCATGTAGTAGGGCATAATTAATACAAGTATAAAACATAGAGGAAAGCCATATTATATGATGGAGCGTGCGCCCCTCGTAATTACATAGCATACCTGCAGAGGTAACATTATTTGAAAAAAGGGTTTAGGAGGGGGGTTCAGGGGGGGAAGCGGGAATAAAGGGGTAGGAAAGGATGGGGAAGGGAGGGGGGTGGGGATAGAAGTGAGGGTATGAAATAGAGAGAGAGAAATATGAAGGGGAAACAAAAAAAAAGGGACGATAGGGGTCTCAAATAAAAGCCTTGCAGAAATTGAAGCAGAGGGGGCGATCTTCCCCGCAGGGGAGCTCTAAAAGGCATATCAAAAAGAAAATGGAAAAAAATTCACATGTGGATCACAAAGTCAGCCCTCTTCTCTCCGGCTTTCCTCACTGAGTCTGCGTCTCCGTCGGTTCCTGTTCCTCCCATTCTTCTTCCTTCTCGGATTCCTTGCATTTCGAGGTGCCGATTGATGTAAGCCATCAAAAGAGGAAGTCGGCTAGTGCGGGAAGTGGAGGCCCGGATCAGGGATGTCAAGAGCCTGGAGAAACTCCAGTAGTTTCTTCGGATGAGTGAGGGAGGTCAGCAGGCCCTCCCGCCGAACCTGTAGGTGAAAGGGGTATCCCCAGGAGTATGCAAGGCGATTTTGTCGCAACAACTCTAAAAGGGGCCGCAGTGCTCTCTGCTTCTGGAGGGTCCTCATGGAAAGATCAGCAAGTAATTGCAGCCGGCATCCCTGAAAACAGATCTCCTCGCATCTTCTCGCCTTACTGAGAATGTCCTCCTTAATCTGGTATTTATGGAATCTGCAAATGATGTCTCGGGGTAAAGCCCCTTCTGGAGGAAGGGGGCCTAGGGACCGATGGGCTCTGTCAAAGTCGATGATGGAGTCTGTCGGAGCATTTTGTATGGAATTGAACAGGCTCTGCAGGGTGGAACTCAACTCAGACGGGGATACCATTTCCGGTTAACCGCAAACTGGATGTTTTGTTGCCGCTCGCGATTTTCAAGGTCCTCCATTGAATCTAGGAAGGCTTCCTGTTTGGATTGTTGAAGTGACAACGTATCTTTGAGTGCTTTAACCCGTTTAGTTAAATCTTCGACGGTGGTGTCTGTCTGGGAGACCCTACCAGAGATCACCTGGACTTCACTGCGTATCGCATCCGTTTCAGACTTAAGGGAGGCTTCTACCTTAGAAATAAAATCTGACATTTCCTCCTTGGTGGGAATATTCATGATGCGTGCCTTAAAGGACTCCCACATGTCTTCTTTTGGGATCAGGGGCTCATGGGCCGCAGTGTCAGAAGTCAGGCAGATGTTTGAGCAGGCAGAGGTTGAGCCCTCTCTCTTATCTCCGGCTTTGGATGATGCAGATAGGGACAATTCAAATAGGGGCACCCCAGTGATACTAGTATTATATGGCTGCGTAAAGGATAGCGCCCCCACCGTAGGTGGTGGTCTCTGGTACTGTGTCCCGCCAGGCTGCAGGGGAGTACAGGGTGCACTGTCCACTACAGGGCTTGCAGGAGGCTCAGATTGCATTATATTGCCCCATGTTTGAGGTAGTACTCCTCCAGCAGCACTTATACTGTGTCCTCTCATGTCCCCCGTCTCAGCCGCTCCATCACACAGGGTATCTGCTTCCAGCATGTGTTTGCTGGCCTCCTCCTCTCCCTTCATATTGTCCCCGTCCGCATACCTCACTTGTGGCTGCACTCTGTTAGGTGCCTCGGTGTGCAGATCTCCCGTCCAGTGGCCAGGGTCCCGCGGTCCAGTCCAGCACCCGCCGGTAAGTGCAGGGCTGTGCACATAATTCCAATCTCCCCAGGCTCAGCATGTGGAGCCTGTGCAGCAGGCGCCGCCATCTTGGCACAATCAGCGGCACCCGGGGGTCTGCTTGAACTCCTGAGGTACCTTGTAATACCCCCGGATTTCAGGGCTGGTGGGTCCAGGGGTCTTCCAGGGCGTCCACTTTTCCTTTTGGGTGGCATAAGGGGTGCAGGAGCCAGGTTGGACAGTGTTATTAAGGCTGTAAAGAGGCCGGGGAGACGGAGCTCAAGCTCTAGTGACCGTCTCCCTCCATGGCCAGGACACGCTCCCCTTGATGCTGATTTTAAGGTGCTTTGTATTTGTTTCAATAAAGCTTGGATACTTTGGCCCAAAAAAAAAAAAGGTGTAATATCCTGCTCACCCCCATCCTTCAACACTATCACTTCCTTTGGATTTTAATGCAAATTAGGCACAAAATAAGCAACACATATGGATAGTGCGAACACGGCTGCGTATCTGCTGCTTATTTTGAGTTAACATGGGGGTCTATGGGTGAAAAACATGGTAAAGAATTGACATGCTGCAGATTTTCTCGCAATAAAATACACAGCAGATCCAATGCAGAAAAAAATGCACTATGTGGACAAAACGTCACAAATCCCATAGATTTTGCTAGTGTTGCACATTTGTGGAACCCCAGTGGTCCAGTTTCCACAGTGACACTGCCTCCGTCACTAGGGGTGATGTCATGCTTGATTGCAGAAGGAGATCCCCACGTGAGGTAAACCCCAGCATGCACACACCAATTCCCGATTGCGGGCCAGAAGGGGGGAGCTCTACAATGGAGTTCAGGGGAGCTGCCCTGTTTCTGGCAAGTTAGGAGTAGGAATATGCAGGAAGGTGGAGGAAGCAGTAGGCAGTTAGTCTACGGAGAGGATAAGATGTAGGAGAGAGCTCTGGGGTGGGGAGCCGCCTAAGGCTCACCCCAGAGAGGTGCTACAGAGGTTGCCAGAGTCCTGGGTCAGATGGGAACTGCACATCACACTGATCAAATCTGGAGGACAGGAGATTGCAAGTCTCCTGGCCACACTACAGATCCAGAGGCACAACAGCATAGTGAGAGCCCGGAGTTGCCATCACCATGGTGGTCCCTGTGATGGGCTTGTGCTGTCTGCCATACGGATGCAAGGGAAAGAAAACAGGAAGAGGGCTGCAGTATTGCTCACAGGATGCCAGGACCCCAAAACTAAGACTGCAGCAGGAAGGCCTCCAAACCCACCTGGTGAGGTGGACTCTGAGTGCTTCCAGGCTGAATGGACCCTTCTGGACCTGGTTAGAAGTGCCCCGGACTGCACCATATTTTTCCAAGTAAAGGTAAAAGAACTATAATCTTTGTGTCCTCCGGTTATTTCCTGCATCTCCTTGCCACCTCCCACACCCTAACTACAATTACCATCATCCCCATAAACTCTTATACTGATCCTTGGGCCCTGCTCCACTTGTTGGGAGTGTTACCATCCTGGCTGCTGCACCATCTGCCCCAGAGGCCATAAACAGCAGCGCTGGTCATCCACAACCAGGTACCACGGCTGGCATCATGTACAAACTTATCATCCCCTATAAATACTCACTGTAGGGCCAGGGCCACAGGAGCTAGGCCACAGCCACCGTGACCTCCCAGAGAATCAGCCGGCCCAGCTACCGAGTATTCCCCAGTCCTTGCAGCTGTTGCATATTTGGTGTGGATATGCAGCAGATCTGCACCAACTATGCTTTGTGCAAAGAGGCCCTTAAACTCCTTAGTGCAAAACGACTTAGCAGTATGATTAAGCCCCCAGAAGAGGTCAGAAATGTTTTTTTTTCAGTGAGATATAGTAAGACTGACATGCTTTTCCAGATCACCCAAGTCTCACTGCAGGCACCTACTGATTACAGATGGAAGGAGAACAGCAGAGCTGTATGTGATTACACACACCACTTTGTATATATCCCAGACACATTGTGTGCTGCACAGATTGTCCTGAGTACATTTGAGGACATACAGTAGCTGAAATTAGGAAGGTTGGGAAGTATGAAGATTCCAACTATATTGACTTTGCATTTCAGTATACAGATATATCATGATATGCTATGAAGCTCAGCATATAGCCAGGAGTACTAGGTACTTCCAGCCCCCTTGCCTGCCATATATTGTAACTCATCTGTATCCCGCAATTGCGTCAAGCGCCAACATCCTCTCCATTTTTATGCTTCCATTAGATTGATGTAGCATCTAAAGGACAATTTACAAGCATTTGTCTCTAACAACTCTTGCTATGGCTGCTGGGTACCTTCACACGCCACAATCTCACCTGGCGATATGAGGAGATCTAACGTGCGCGTGCACGTTTTTCATGGTCGCTTCAGATCGCCGACGGTGGCATCACACGCCGCAATCTCACCCTGAAAGTAAGGCGATGTGTTGCTACACCTACACCTACAGTGGAACCAATCCTGCCTCATTCCATCGCAGCTTCACACGCCGCAATTCCAAAGGCAATGTGGGCATACATGGCTAGCTCTGCGAGGAGATAGGCATGTAGTTTACACCGCGCCCCATATGCGCTCATTGGACAAGGCAATAGCATTACAATTGGGCAGCCTGCTCTGGAAGGCTGGCTGATACATGACACCATTGAAGGTGTGTGTGTTGCTGAACGGACAGCTCTTCAAATATGTCGCCCTGTCAATTGACAGCCAATGGGAACACAGTAGCCAACACCAATCATCGCAGACGGGGCGTGAACTACAGAACGGTTGAGGCACGCCTATGGAAATTCTAGGCACCGCTGGTTCTATCACTATCGCCCTATCACACTCCACAACACGGAAATATCGCCTTCATGGTTGCGGCTAATTTTTGAGCACTGTTCAGGAATCAGACGAGGGCCGAGAAGCGATTTATCGCTGCAAAATTCCTCAAACACACGCCACAACTGTGAGGCAATTTCACGGCGATTGTTCCGGGGCGACATATCGCTTTTAGGATTGCCACGCAAAAATGCGGCGTGTGAAGGTACCCTTTGAAAAATATGCTGGCCATATAACATGTACGACATATACTGCCTGGAGAGTGAGCTCAGCTCCGAAGTCCCCTCCACACTTGTGGACCCTTGCCCAGGATGTTTATTCCCATTAAGGAAGAGGAAATGCAGACATAGATTAGATCCCAAGAACTGAATATATATATTGTGAGGCACAGCCGGCATGGTCCCCATGGCCGGGGTGCATCACATGGAGGATCAAGGTATGATCCTGTCCACACTAGCCGGTTTTACTGTGATGTTGCTGTGTGAACATACCCGGAACATAATGTGTTAAATCTGAGAGTGAGTGCTGTAGATCTGACACATAGATGAGCCTGATGAGTGGCTGTATGGGAACCGTGTGTCCTAATTGGTAGCAGGACGGGTGGGTGTGTCCTGGGTAATAGCAGCCCAGGTGGATGTGTCAGTGTGGGCGTCGCAGGCGCGATAAAGAGCCTGCCAGTTGATTGAATGAGAGATCATTAGCAAGACATTCATCAGTCAGAGAGCACCAGATGAGTGATTGAGCCAGACTGAGATCCAGTCTGAGTGAGAGCAGAGCACTGCAGGGTTCTGTGGTGTGCGGACATGAAGGGAGCGTGCTAGCTCCATACCGATGGCCAAGACCGAGGTCGTGACAGCTCCTGGAGTGGGGAAGCTGTGGCTGAACCAGGTGGACGCTGATTCGGATGTGTGGCGAGATATGTCCGGGAAGGAGCCCTTGGGGATGCTTGGTCTATCCGTGACTCAGGTAGCGAGACCCGGATCTGTGCCCGGTAAGAAGGCAGTTCCCGTATGCTAGAGTGAACTGTGTACTCTGTGCGTAAAATGTGCCAGGCGGGCATAGCCGCAATTGAGTCTGACTAATTAGTCAGTGAAGGAACCCGTTGAAGTGCATGTGTATTCTATGGCTTATGTAAAAGACCCAGCGAGAGTATATAGCCCTACGGGAGGCAGATGTATGAGTTGTGCCAGGCAGGCATAGCCGCCTATTGGTTAGACTAAAATAGTCAGTGAAGTGACCCATTGAAATTTATGTACCGGTGGTCAGAAGCAGGGGTTAGAAGGGCTCCTAGATTGGGGAAACCGTTGTTGAACCAGGGGGCGCTAATCTGGACGTGTGGCGAGATACGTCCTGGAAAGAGCCCTTGGGGGGATGCATGGCGTACCCTTGACCTGTTCTGAACCCAGAGGAGCCACAGTCCATGGATAAGTATGATGGGTTGTGAGCGTGTGAAAGGACTTATGTGATCCATGGATGCTTATATGTTGGATCACATGCGGTGTGAAAGAGCCCCAGCCAGGCTGGTTCGGAAGTGTGGCGAGACACGGCTGGAGGGTGCCTGTATTCCGGGGTAGTGTAGAGCTGGGTAAATAAAGCCACATGGCTGGTACGGCCATTGGGACCCACAGGGCCCGTTGATGAATATGGTTACTTATGTACTGCTAATGTATGGGGAACGTGTAGATAGGCCGGAGGCTGTAACCACCACGGGAGCGGTTGTTAGTGCTCCAAGGATTTGAAAGAGAGGTGGTGACCGGTGCCGGGTAACTATAGGACGTTGTGTGCAATATATGTGTGTCCATAATGTTATATGTAAATGTATTGTGTATTTATGTACTGTGCTTATAATCAATGTGCAATGTGTCAAACATGCTACCCGGGTTATGTTTTGTATGTGCGCAAATAAACGGGTAGTCATTGGTTAAATTATAAGCACATGTTTGTGTCGTTATGTCGTAAACGAGTTCCCCGGGTCGCTACCTCACAATATATACAGTATATACACGCACACATATATATTGTGAGGTAGCACATGCCTGGGGGACTCGCTTTCAGCGTAATTGATACCAAACAACCGTGAGTTGTAATAAGTAAAATTCCAGTAGTTTATTAAAGTGCCTCATAAACTGCATGTAGCGCATAGTTCACACATATGCGGGACATGCACATCATATCTGACTTTCCCAATGGCCGGTATAACACACATGTATCCCGATCAGTCCATAGGAGGGAATCACTGACCTTATTTCCAAGTGTGAGACCTCCTGCTCCTGGAGGTTCACAGACTCTTGTCTGGCCGGGCTTCGACTAGGATTGGGCTCCCTGAGCTTCAGGATGAATGGGGCCATCCAAGGTCTCCTCACCTATCAGAGGCTCTAACAAACCTCTCCTTCAGATCATAAGGCTCTTCACCCCTAGTGTGAAGGACCTGTTCTGATGTTACAGCCAACGTGACCAGGAGGGAGTCTGCTTAAGTCTGCTGTGTCATGCCCACTGGTGGATCCAGGATTGACAGACACTCCCCATGCTTTCAAACCTGCATCACAGCACATTTAATGCCTTACCCGAGCCGTGGAATCACAAGTCCCAGCAAAATATATAAATATTATATATATATATATATATATATATATATATGTATATATATATACTGTGTGGAGAATTATTAGGCAAATTAGTATTTTGATCACATGATACTTTTTAGGGTACCTTTACACGCGGCCCCTTTTTTAGGAATTTCACTGGCAACTTACAGGTTGCAGTGTAATCATGGACACATTGTTCTATCTTGTTTCTGTGTACAAATGGAACAATGTCTCCATGATTTCGATTTCACTGCTACCAGTAAGTTGCCTTTGAAATTCCTAGAAAAGTTGCCGCGTGTAAAGGTACCTTTATACATGTTGTCCTACTCCAAGCTGTATAGGCTTTAGAGCCAACTACCAATTAAGTAAATCAGGTAATGTGCATCTCTGTAATGAGGAGGGGTGTGGTCTAATGACATCAGCAGCCTATATAAGGCGTGCTTAATTATTAGGCAACTTCCTTTCCTTAGGCAAAATGGGTCAGAAGAGAGATTTGACAGGCTCTGAAAAGTCCAGAATTGTGAGATGTCTTGTAGAGGGATGCAGCAGTCTTGAAATTGCCAAACGTTTGAATCGTGATCACCGAACAATCAAGCGTTTTATGGCAAATAGCCAACAGGGTCGCAAGAAGCGTGATGGGCAGAAAAGGTGCAATATAACTGCCCATGAATTGAGGAAAATCAAGCGTGAAGTTGCCAAGATGCCATTTGCCACCAGTTTTGCAATTATTCAGAGCTGCAACATTGCTGGAGTATCAAAAAGCACAAGGTGCGTGACACTCAGGGACATGGCCAAGGTAAGAAAGGCAGAAAAACGACCACCTTTGAACAAGAAACATAAGATAAAATGACGTCAAGACTGGGCGAAGAAATATCTTAAGACTGATTTTTTAAAGGTTTTATGGATTGATGAAATGAGAGTGACTCTTGATGGGCCAGAGGTTGGATCTGTAAAGGGCAGAGAGCTCCACTCCGACTCAGGCACCAGCAAGGTGGAGGTGGGGTCTTTTCGCGTTGAGGATGGAGTGAAACTTAACTCCCAGACCTACTGCCAGTTTCTGGAAGACAACTTCTTCAAGCAGTGGTACAGGAAGAAGTCGGTATCGTTCAATAAAAACATGATTTTCATGCAGGACAATGCTCCATCACATGCATCCAACTACTCCACAGCGTGGCTAGCCAGTAAAGGTCTAAAAGAAGCAAAAATAATGACATGGCCCCCTTGCTCACCTGATCTGAGCCCCATAGAGAACCTGTGGTCCCTCATAAAATGTGAGATCTACAAGGAGGGAAAACAATACACCTCTCCAGACAGTGTCTGGGAGGCTGTGGTGGCTGCTGCACGCAATGTTGATCGTAAACAGATCAAGCAACTGACAGAATCTATGGATGGAAGGCTGTTGAGTGTCATCATAAAGAAAGGTGGCTATATTGGTCACTAATTTTTGGGAATTTGTTTTTGCATGTCAGAAATGTTTATTTCTAAATTTTGTGCAGTTATATTAGTTTACCTGGTGAAAATAAACAAGTGAGATGGGAATATATTTGGTTTTTTTAAAGTTGCCTAATAATTCTGCACAGTAATAGTTACCTGCATAAACAGATATCCTCCTAAGATAGCCAAATCTAAAAAAAACCCACTCCAACTTCCAAAAATATTAAGCTTTGATATTTCAGTCTTTTGGGTTGATTGAGAACATAGTTGTTGATCAATAATAAAAATAATCCTCTACAACAGTGGTCCACAAACTTTTTTGCATTTTGTACCAGGGACCGGATTCATGCAAAATCATTTTTCTGTGGCCCAGCGGGAAGAGGAAGGGGTTGGAGCTTTGGTCATATGGGGCGGGGATATGGAGAAGGGGTGAAGTTTAGTACCCTGTTTCCCTGACAGATGCGTTACGTCCTATTTTCAGGGGATGTTTTATTTTTCCATCCCCTTGCAGCCCCCAATATGGTATCTCCATCATTCCCTTGCAGCTCCCATCATCCCCTTGCAGTGCACAATACTGTATCCCCCATCTTAATCCCCTTGCAACCCCTATCATAATCCCATTGCAGCTGCATCCTCCTCCTCTTCCAGCCCCCAGCCTCCTCTTCCAGCCCCCTCTTCCAGCCCCCAGCCTCCTCTTCCAGCTGCCAGCCTCCTCTTCCAGCTGCCAGCCTCCTCTTCCAGCCCCCAGCCTCCTCTTCCAGCCACATCCTCCTCTTCTAGCCTCCAGCCTCCTCTTCAAGCCCCCAGCCTTCTCTTCCAGCCCCCAGTCTCCTCTTCCAGTTACATCCTCCTCTTCAAGCCCTTAGTCTCGTCTTCAAGCCCCTGGCCTCCTCTTCCAGCCCCCAGCCTCCTCTTCAAGCCCCTGGCCTCCTCTTACAGCCCCCAGCCTCCTCTTATAGCCCCCAGCCTCCTCTTTTCTAACAAATAAAAAACTGAAAAGTGGGGCGTGCAATATTATTCGGCCCCTTTACTTTCAGTGCATAAAACTCACTCCAGAAGTTCAGTGAGGATCTCTGAATGATCCAATGTTGTCCTAAATGACTGATAATGATAAATAGAATCCACCTGTGTGTAATCAAGTCTCCGTATAAATGCACCTGCTCTGTGATAGTCTCAGGATTCTGTTTCAAGGGCAGAGAGCATCATGAAGACCAAAGAACACACCAGGCAGGTCTGAAATACAGTTGTGGTGAAGTTTAAAGCCGGATTTGGATACAAAAAGATTTCCCAAGTTTTAAACATCTCAAGGAGCACAGTGCAAGCGAACATATTGAAATGGAAGGAGTATCAGACCACGTCAAATCTACCAAAACCCTGCCGTCCCTCTAAACTTTCATCTTGAACAAGGAGACGACTGATCAGAGATGCAGCCAAAAGGCCCATAATCAGTCTGGATGAACTGCAGAGATCTAAAGATGAGATGGGACAGTCTGTCCACAAGAAAACAATCAGTCGTACACTGCACAAATCTGGCCTTTATGGAAGAGTTGCAAGAAGAAAGCCATTGTTCAAAGATATTCATAAAAAGTCTCATTTGAAGTTTGCTACAAGCCACCTGGGAGACACACCAAACATGTGAAATAAGGTGCTCTGGTCAGATGAAACCAAAATCAAACTTTTGGGCCACAATGCAAAACGATGTTTGGCGTAAATGCAACACAGCTCATCACCCACAAAACACCATCCCCACTGTCAAACATGGTGGTGGCAGAATCATGGTCTAGGCCTGCTTTTACTCAGCAGGGACAGGGAAGATGGTTAAAATCGATGGGAAGATGGATGGTGCCAAATACAGGATCATTCTGGAAGAAAACCTGTTGGAGTCTGCCAAAGACCTGAGAATGGGACAGAGATTTATCTTCCAACAAAACAATGATCCCAAACGTAAAGCAAAATCTACAAATGAATGGTTAAAAAATAAACATATCCAGGTGTTAGAATGGTGAAGTCAAAGTCCAGACCTGAATCCAATCGAGAATCTGTGGAAAGAGCTGAAAACTGCTGTTCACAAACGCTCTCCATCAAACCTCACTGAGCTCGAGCTGTTTTACAAAGAAGAAAGGGCAAGAATTTCAGTCTCTCGATGTGCAAAACTGATAGAGACATACCCAAAGCAACTTACAGCTGTAATCGCAACAAAAGGTGACGCTACAACTTGAGGGCGCTGAATAATATTGCACACCCCACTTTCCAGTTTTTTATTTTTGAAAAAAGTTAATATCCAATAAATTTAGTTCCACTTCACGATTGTGTCCCACTTGTTGTTGATTCTTCAAAAGGTTGAAAAGTTTAAGGGGGCCGAATACTTTCTCAATACACTGTGTATATATAATATATATATATTATATATATATATATATATATATATATATATATATAACAGAAAAAAGCTGCACAGCACTCAAGATGTAGTGTGAAATGGTGCAAGCTGCGATGCTGGAACAACAAGCAGAAAAAAATTCACTGCAGCATTCAGGTTTTTTTCTGCTTGTTTGTTCCAGCATCGCAGCTTGCACCAGTTCACACTATATCTTGAGTGCTGTGCAGCTTTTTCCTGTTTATGTCTAATATGGCTTCACAGCTACACTTAGCACCCTCATTGCCCCCAGGTGGTCTGAGGGTGAGATGGTGTCCACCCACTTAGAAGTGGGATAGGGAGGACAAGGAGGACAGGGATGTCAGGGTAGGACTCATCAGATCTGGGGTCACCATGTCATGGTTGATAAGCAAACAGAAATTGGCCAATATATGTACCAAGAACCCCAGTAAATAAAAAGATAAGAATATTGAGGTTTTTTTTTTAAAAACGTAAGTTTTTAAATTTTTTCCTCATATATAAATCGTTTATTAGCATGTGCACATTTTTGATAGTAACTGAGTGCTGCAGTGAATTTTTTTCTGCATATATATATATATATACACACACAAATCTTTGTAACTTTGTAAAGCTTAGAGTGTCACAAATCACTATTAGTCCAAACATTTGTTTATTGATATGACCTTCCAGAAAGTGACAGTTTATTTAGCTAAATCCTAAAGAATTCCTACTGGCTTGGAAGGATGAAGCAGAGAAGGATAAGATTGTGAGAGATTCCCAGGGCAGAAAGCGCTGTCTGCAATTTTATGTCTGATACAGAGCCATGTCCCACTATGTCACTGATACACAATGATGGATGCTGGAATTCAATTTAGGTTTTGTCAGCTTTGTAAATGGCGCTATGCAGTTGGAATCCGGTAAATGCAATCTGTATCAGTAAGCACAAAGCTGCATGGAGCAATTGAAAGGTGACTCAGAAAGGTCTGGATAGAGAAAAATGCTGTAATGTGAATCATTTAACCCTATACAAATGGAAGCAGCAGTTGTACAGAGATTTAAAACTAATGCAAGATTTACACAGTATAATGCAGACAACAAGGTGTTAAAGGACACATCTAACACTAATAATTGGATGTTGTTAATGAATAGAATGCACGCTTCAAAGGTGGCTATGCGGTCAATCACATCCCAATTGTGTTTATCAGTTACCGTAGTAACAGAGTTCAAAACTATGTTTAGACAATAAGTGAACACAGTTAGATGTACCAGGGCCGCTCCAGGCTTTTGTGGGCCCTGGGTGAAAGAGTCTTAGTGGGCCCCTTTAATACATACTGGCGATATATATATATATCCGCAATGTTGCCATCTTACTATTTTTTGGTTTGTACAATTTGGCAAATTGAAACATAGCCTTAAAGGGAACCTGTCACCTCATGTAAGCCCCCTAACCTGTCAATACCTGTCCCTGCAGCATCCAATCCAAATACTTTCTGAATCATCCCTGTCTGAGCTCTTGGGTGTTTGTAATAGTGAAATAGTATGTTTTCATAACTTACATGATTTTTGTCAGGTGGGTGTTTCTGACGGAGGGTCAGTGTCCCCAGGGCTTCGCTCCCCCCGCCTCGCCGCTCCAATTATGCCCCGATGGGCGTAATCCTTGCTGCATGAGCGCGCTTTGTTTTTTCTAATGCCCCCGCTCCGAATTCTATGATGCGACATCACGTCATTTCCGGTTGTGCGCAGTTCGCCGGGTGTAAGGCCGCCTTCAGCATGCCTTCTGTGCATGCTCTGAAGGTGGTCTGTGACATGTGGAGCAGAAGATTCGGATATGATCCGGATGCATGCAATGCAAATTGGCCATGTGGACTGGTAGCGGCCATAGTGGCACATTCAGTTGCTGCCTGCCCTTGAGGGGCCCCTGGCAGTCACAGCTGCCTGTCCCTGACAGCATGGGCCCGCACAGCCATCCAGGGCCCGTCACTTGCCCGGGAGCTCACGCCGGCCCTGAGGTGTACTTTTCTTAATTGACTGGTCCTTAAAGAGGACCTGTCACCCTCCTGATGCTATGCTAACTGAATGCAGCACTGAATGCAGCGTGTCTGCTAAATTCAGGGAAGGGGTCCCCCATGTGTACGTACACACGGACGGTACAGTGAAACTGCGAATAGCTCATTAAAAAATGCATCAAAACGCAGCAAAATGACACAAAAAATGCAGGAAATCCACAGCAGAAAACACAGGTTTCACCCTGTCCACAAATCTGGAGAAACCTTGAGAGACCCCTAAGGTTTTACTGCATTTTTGCTGTAGTAAAACCTTACATGTGTGCACATACCCTAATACTGACAGGTGGAAACAACTCTAATATACAGTAGCTTGGTGCACACTGTCTTAATACTGCCTGGTGCAAAAAGTTCAACTTAAGAATGGTGCATAATGATTTAATACTGCCTGGTACAAACAGCACTAATATAGCCTGGTGCATACTGGTCTAATGCCACCTGATGTCAGACTGGCTTCATACCATGGTTTTGTGCATCAGGTTCTATTCGGTTTGAACCAGAAAGAACCTGATCCAGTTTTGCCTCCCATGTATCCCTATGGTGCCGGATTGGTTCTATTTTGCCATCCGATATTGTGTATTTTGTGCCGGATTAATTTTTGTCCTGTTTTTCACCGTGCCCAAAGTCGGAGCCTGCAGCATTTTTGGACTCCAGTGAAAAAAATCAGACAAAATCGGACAGAAACAGATCCAGGGCAATCCGGCGCCTTTAACACGGGAGTCTATGGGTGCCAGATGCGGGAAAAAAATCAGCTAGTTTCAAAGATCCTTTTTTTGCACAGATCATGCACAGAAATCCTGCATTCTAACTTCAGCACTATGGACAGCAGTATTTCATGCACAGGCTGTGAATTCCGCACCAAGGGCAGTGGCAGAGTAGACACAGGCAGACCTTAGCTCCATGGACAGCAGCAGAAAACAAATCCTGCAAAAAACAGGATCCGGAACAATACTTGGGCACACTTTTCTACACATCATGTCCTGTCCATTCCTGTCCATGGGGTCCTGAAAAAAACCAGGATCCCACAGACCACAGACAGGAACAAAACCGTGGTGTGAAGCCAGCCTAAACAGCTCTGTTGTAAATAACAGCATGCTCTGCATGCTGTCCTAATACCACCTGGTACAAGCAGCTCAATTTAAGCCCATTGAATACATTTTTAATACCGCATGATGCAAACCGCTCTAGTATACTTTGATGCACACTGGGCGTATACCACATGGTACAAACAGCTCATATATACCCTGGTGCATACTGTTCTAATTCAACCTGGTGCAAACAGCTCTATTATAGCCTTGTGCACACTACCTCAATATCGCCTGGTGCAAAAAGCTCTAATGTAGCCTGGTACAAATTTCTCCTCTACACTGTGTGCAGAATTATTAGGCAAATGAGTATTTTGATCATATGATACTTTTATACATGTTGTCCTACTCCAAGCTGTATAGGCTTGAGAGCCAACTACCAATTAAGTAAATTAGGTAATGTACACCTCTGTCATGAGGAGAAGTATGGTGTAATTACATCAGCACCCTATATAAGGTGTGCTTAATTATTAGGCAAATGCCATTCCTTAGACAAAATGGGTCAGAAGAGAGATTTGACAGGCTCTGAAAAGTCCAAAATTGTGAGATGTCTTGCAGAGGGATGCAGCAGGCTTGAAATTGCCAAACCTTTGAAGCGTGATCACCGAACAATCAAGAGTTTCATGGCAAATAGCCAACAGGGTGACAAGAAGCGTGTTGGGCAAAAAAGGCGCAAAATAACTGCCCATGAATTGAGGAAAATCTAGCGTGAAGCTACCAAGATGCCATTTCCCTCCAGTTTTGCCATATTTCAGAGCTGCAACGTTACTGAATTATCAAAAACCACAAGATATGCGTTAGTCAGGGACAGGCTGAAAACGACCACCTTTGAACAAGACACATAAGATAAAACGTCAATACTGGGCCAAGAAATATCTTAAGACTGGTTTTTCAAAGGTTTTATGGGCTGATGAAATAAGAGTGACTCTTGATGGGCCAGATGTATGGACCAGAGGCTGAATCAGTAAAGGGCAGAGAGCTCCACTCCGACTCAGACGCCAGCAAGGTGGAGGTGGGGTACTGGTATGGGCTGGTATCATCAAAGATGAACTTGTGGGACCTTTTTGAGTTGAGGATGGAGTGAAGCTCAACTCCCGGACCTACTGCCAGTTTCTGGAAGACAACTTCTTGAAGCATCAGTATCGTTCAAGAAAAACATGATTTTCAAGCAGGGCAATGCTCCATCACATGCATCCAAATACTCCACAAGCGTGGCTGGCCAGTAAAAGGTCTAAAAGAAGAAAAAATAATGGCATGGCCCCCTTGTTCACCTGATCTGAACCCCATAGAGAATCTGTGGTCCCTCCTAAAATGTGAGATCTACAGGGAGGGAAAACAGTACATCTCTCAGAACAGTGTCTGGGAGGCTGTGGTGGCTGCTGCATGCAATGTTGATCGTAAACAGATCAAGCAACTAACAGAATCTATGAATG
This sequence comes from Allobates femoralis, assembly GCA_033576535.1. Classification (NCBI taxonomy): domain Eukaryota; kingdom Metazoa; phylum Chordata; class Amphibia; order Anura; family Aromobatidae; genus Allobates; species Allobates femoralis. Next base: position 344,386,536 of record JARQOC010000002.1, on the reverse strand, counting down.
GAAGGCTGTTGAGAGTCATCATAAAGATACGGGGCTATATTGGTCACTCATTTTTTTGTGTTGTTTTTGCATGTCAGAATTTTTTTTTTTCTGAATTTTGTGCAGTTATATTAGTTTACCTGGTGAAAATAAACAAGTCAGATGGGAATATATTTGGCTTTTAATAATTCTAATAATACCAGGGAAATTGACTCCAGGGGCCCACCCACCTGGGCCCACCCACCTGGGCCCACCCATTCTTCAGCTATATGCAAATACCTGTTATCTGTTGTACCTATTATAGTGGAGTATGGACTGTAAAACACAGGCATCTCCTGCACATCACTGTGCGCTCACCATTTCTGCGATGTTCAATTACTGTAGTTTGCATTAAAGGGATTTTTTGGTGAAAACAAATTATCAGTGATCCACAGATTCAGAAGGTGATCATTTATTTATTAGTGGAATCCGCACTATCAGAAGAATGTGGCACTTTGAGCATTTGGTGAGTTTTTTACCTCAGTATTTGTGAGAGAAAACCAGGAGTGGAGCAATCAGAGGTCGTTTTTTTATGCATTTCTCACCCTTTCCTGGTTTTGTTTATAGATATTGAGGTGAAAATCTCACCAAATGCTCAACTTGCTTTCTCTGGCGAACCTCTGTAACTGCATCTCTGCTGCTGTGTCACAGGACAGGGAGGGGTTAAACATCCAAGTATTTAATATCTATTGTAAATAAAGATGTTTCCATTTATTGATTTCAGATAAAACAAATGACCGACCACAATCCACTCTACCAAGACCAATATTACCAGATAGAAGTCAGAAATACCACCACACTGGGACCAAATCACATATTACCATGACCTAGTGCCCAAATAATGCCACATACAAGGCACAAATACCGCCACCACCAGACCAAAGCACACAATACCACCACATAGTGATCAAATGCTACCACATACAAGGTGTAAACACTGCCACACCATGAGACCACATATTAGCACGATATAGTGACCGAATAATACCACATACAAGGGACAAATACCGTCATGTCATGACCAAAGCACATAATGCCTGTACAGTGAAAAATAATACTAAATTAATAAAAATGTAAAAAAGTTCTGTATATTGGGTCAGTGTACAAGTAATACAGTGATAACCGGTGACATTATACACAGTTCTGTATATAGTGTCAGTGTACAGGTAATGCAATGATCATCATTGACATTATACACAGGAACTCTGTATATAGTGTCAGTGTGTGTGTATATAAGTAATACATGTAGCTTCTCCCCCCATATTCCATGTAGCTTCTCCTCCCCATCCATCCATTTACCTTCTCCCTCTATCCCCCATCCACCAAACCATCCATGTACCTTTTCCCCATCCTTCCAAGTACCTTCTTCCCCATCGATCCATTCATCCATCCATCCATGTTCTTCCCCCTTTTCCATGCCGCCCCCATCCATCCCATTCTCTCTCCATTTCCAGGCTGACCCATCCATCCATTCATCCATCCCACTCTGTCCACCCCAGGCTGCTATCTTCGGCTGTAACAGCGCCTTACCTAACTCCACACTCCTGATTCCGGCAGCTTCTTCCTCTGCGGTTCCCAGTCTCCCGCTTGCCGCCACCAGGCACCCGGCACCTTCTTCCTCTGCGACTCCCAGTCTCTTGCTCACCGGCACCAGGCACCCAAAACCAGGCAGCTTCTTGCCTTGCGGCTGCCGGTCTCCGGCACCAGGCATCTGGCACAAGGCAGCTTCTACCTCTGCGGTTCCTGGGCTCCGGTACCAGGCACCCAGCAGCTTCTTCCTCTGTGGCTTCCAGTCTCTGGCACCAGGTACCCGGTACCTTCTTCCTCTGCGGCTCCCGTTCTCTGGCACCAGGCACCCGGCAGCTTCTTCCTCTGCGGCTTTGATCTCTGGCACCAGGCATCTGGCAGCTTCTTCATCTGCAGCACCTGGTGGCACCTGGCAGCACCAAGCGCCCAGGACCACCAGGCACCCAGGACCACCAGGCACCCAGCAGCACCAGGCACCCGGTATCACCAGGCACCTGGCAGCACCAGGTACCCAGGATCCCCCAGGCACCAGCACCACCAGGCACCCAGGCACCACCAGACAGCATCCAGCACCACCAGGCACCCAGCAGCAACAGGCACCCAGCAGCAACAGGCACCCGGCAGCACCAGGCAACCAGCAGCACCAGGCCCCAGTAACCTGGCAGCACCAGGTACCCAGGCACCACCAGGCACAACCAGGTGCCTGGCATGACCAGGCACCCATGTGCCTGGCAGCACCAGACACCCAGGGGCCCAGCAGCACCAGACACCCAGGGGTCCGGCAGCACCAGGCACCACCAGGGGCCCGGCAGCACCAGGCATCCAGGGACCCAGCAGCTCCAGAAACCACCAGGCATCTAGGGGCCCAGCAGCCCCAGGCTCCACCAAGGGCCCGGCAGCACCAGGCACCACCATGCACCCAGTGAGCCCAGCAGCACCAGGCACCACAAGGCACCCAGTGTCCCGGCACCACCAGGCACCCTGTGTCCTGGAACCACCAGCCACCTAGTGACCCAGCAGCATCAGACACCACCAGGGGCCCGGCAGCACCAGGCACCACCAGAGGCCTGGCAGCACCAGGCATAACCAGGCACCACAGGGGGCCCAGCAGCACCAAGCACCACCTGGGGCCCGGCAGCACCAGGCTTCACCAGGGGCCCAGCAGCACCAGGCTCCATCAGGCATCGAGGGGCCCAGCAGCACCAGGCACCACCAGGGTCCTGGAAGCACCAGGCACTACCAGGGGCCCAGCAGCACCAGGCACCACCAGGGGCCTGGTAGCACCAGGCAACACCAGGCACCCAGGGGCTCGGCACCACCAAGGACCCGTCAGCACCAGGCACCACCAAGCACCCAGGGGGCCCAGCAGCACTAGGACTTGTGTGTGTTAAGTGTGCAAGTAGCAGAGCTGTGTGTCAAGTGTGCATATAGCACAGCTGTTTGTGTCTACATGTGTCTAAATGTGCATGTAGCAGAGCCATCTAGGTCTATGGGTATATAGCAGAGTTATGTGTGACTAATATAGTTTGCAGAAAGACACTAACTATAGATTTATTACCTCCTATTCTACCCTAGTACATTAAAATTAGCTTTAATGACACCTCCCTTTTACACCACCAGGGAAGCTTTAATGAACAGAAAGCAATGTTTTCTTATTTACATCTGTCTAAATCTGAGGTGTAGCTTATGGTGCAGATGTGCAGCAGTGCAGACAGATTCTTAAAGGGGCCCATGAAGACTCTTTCACCCAAGACCAATAAATACCTGGAGCCAGCCCTGGTCACACAGCTTAAGAGTTGTAGACAGCTATGCAGGCTGTCTCCACTAAACCAGGAGCAAAGGAAAGGCCATGTGCGATAGCAGTACTATTCTGGTAGTAGCCCTACCCCAGAGCAAACTTACACACGTGACTTGCATGGCTCAAGTCCTCAACCTGGTTGTCCAGCAATTTCTGCGTCACTATCTCGGCCCGGATGAGTTGCTACACAAGGCTCAGTCGCTGTGTGGTCATTTCTGTCATTCTCACCACATGACTTAACGACTAGTATTGCTACAGAGGTCTTTTGGACAACCAGTTAACTGTTTAAGATGCGATGTGCCAACACATTGGAATTTCACTCTTCAAATGTTGCAGCGACAAGCCCGACGCTGTATGCCATGAGAGCAAAAAATCCCAGTGAGGAGATATAAGATAGGAGACAGGCCGGGTGCCTATTTAAGGATGGCTGAAATTACAGATACAAACATTCAACCATATACTTGCACTCGCCTTGCATGATTGTATAATTCACATATCGCACTGAGCCATCTCAGTGCATTAATCATTCTCCATAGCTGGTCTGAAACTCACCCAGATTACAGAATACTTTAAAGTATAGCGCTAAAACCTTCTCTACCCCATCATTCAGGCCACCAGGGTATAGACTAATTGAATACTAATAGCTGAGCCAGAGCACAATGTGAACAGGTCTGTAGAACCATGATCACACCACCAAGAATCTATACAAAAAAGACAGTACAAAAAAAAGTCTAAAAATACTCTGCTACATAGGTAAAAATAAAAAGCAAGTGCAAAACAGTGTCAATAACAGGGTACATAGTTGATACATTTTTTGCAAAAAATGTATGGAAGCCGTTCTACCAACGCCAAGGTGACCCTTATCAGAACGGTCCTTAAACTAATGTATTTAAATCCTGATCTATTGTGAACATACTCTCAGGTGCAGGATGCAGCAGGGCCAGAGTCCAATATGGGCACAGGGCAGAAACGGCACTTTTGTGTCTGACTTAGTAAGGAAGGGATGGGGCACTTCCCATCTTGCATAACAAGAGACTAATTTAACACTAACAGCTGAGCCAGTGTCATGCTGGGTGTGGGGAGACACCCAGCGCTGGACGATGACAGGGGAGGGAAAGGAGACCCTGATGCTCAGGGCAAAAGGGGAGATGGTGACCCCTAGATAGACTAGAGCTGCCACCTGGCTTCCCTAGCATCCCATTATAGTTTCCGCAACCAGGATACCTATTCCCTGACTGACCCTGAACTACTTCTAACTAAGGATCAGAGCAGGTGAACACTAGTAAGCCCGGCTACCAACTAATGATACACACAAGGGAAACAAACAAAGAAGGAAGGGAAGAAACACTTAGCTTAAGAAGATCCACACAGCAATTCAACAGAAATTCCAGGATACACTGCAGAGCTGAAAAGCTTCCTCCAAATGCCTGACAAGCTATCACCAGCATTGCATCCTGGGAGTCAAGGGGAATATATAGACAGCTCAAGGAAAGAGATTTGATGGGTCCTAGTGACCTCCAATATGGGCACAGGGCATAAATGGCACTTTTGTGTCTGACTCAGTAAGGAAGGGGAAGGGGCACTTCCCATCTTGCATAACAAGAGACTAATTCAATACTAACAGCTGAGCCAAAGCACAATGTGAACAGGTCTGTACAACCATGTTCACACCACCAAGAACCTATACTACAAAAAAGACATTATAAAAAAAAGTCTAAAAATACTCTGCTATATAGGTAAAAGTAAAAAGCAAGTGGAAAACAGTGTCAATAACAGGGTGGAGACTCTGCAGTGTGAAGATCCAATGTGTTTCATTTATATTTAAAAGCAGACTGCAATTTGTAACATTACCTGTTATCTATTCAAAGTGGGTGACTGTAAGGCTACTTTCACACTGGCACATATTTGGATACGCATGGATCCGCCACAAACAGGATGCCCACTTATCAGTTTTCAGCCCCATTGTCTTTCAATTGGGATGGAAAACACTTCTGTGGGCATCCTTGTGTTATCGTTTTGTCGTGGAACTCTGTGGATCCACAGCAAAACATAGTTTTCACAGAAACCAAAAATCCATCTTGATGCATTTTTGGTCTCCGTGAAAAGTAACATGAATCTGCGGATCAACACGGATCCGCGGCACCATGTGAAAAAGAAAAATGAATGCCTATGGACACAGAAAGCCACGGACAGTACTGATCCCGGCAGATTCGTACTTCCGAACAATTAGGCATGAACTGCGCATGCACAGTTCATGCGCATGGAGCAGTTGTTTATGACACACTCCCTAGGGATCCATGAAAAGAACACAAACAGATGTTGCTTGCAGCTTTGTCTGATGCTTGGGAATCTGTGGGCATACAGGATTATACATTTCAAAACACCAGGATCTAGAAGCCAATTCCTTTTTATATTTCTTTATTTACTCTATTTTACTGGAGACTATGATATTTTTTATAGTTTGCCCCCTCCTGAATGTCATTAGTCCTCGTTCCTTTGGCAGTAATTTATTCAGGACAGGGTCTCTTTTTAAGATATACCAATATTTTCGTAATATTTTCTTGATCAATATATTATCCTTTGTATAAGTTGTCACAAAGTTGTATTTCAATAGGCTGTCCATTTTTATATCATCCATTCTTCCTTAATTCTTATTTTTATTTTACTCACTTGGTCTAAGGCACTGATCCTGTGTTTTCTGTAGTGTTTTTCATAGACTGAATTTACTAATCTCTTTTTAATTTTTTTTAATCTCTGAACCTATCTTTCAAGATGTTTGATTGTGCTGAATAATTCCCTATATTAGGGCAATTCCTCCAGATCTGGTTAAATTGACTAAATGGGATATTCTTCTTGCTTTGCCCAAAAAGGGAGGACTCCTAAAGTCTAAGTAACCATTCATGTCAACATCTTTAAAGTAGGTTTTGGTAACAATTTTAAACAAATGGAGTTAAAATACCCCGACCAGTCAGTCTAAATAGGGTTTTATGTTGTTATGGCAATAAATAGTTAATAACCTATATAACTCTTATAGAAGTCATTCAGAAATCTTCCAGTGTACTAACAGCATGTTATGTTGATATAAACCTATGCTCCTATTCTTCTCCCTCATCCTCTCCTACTCTGGAAATTCTTCTGTCTTAGAATTAGCAGTGTGGAAGCTCTTATCAAGATGTTCCCGTACCGACTATACTAATCCAAGGCTGCTATATAACTAGTTTCCTCATGTGGATATGGCACTACAGTAACACGATTTATTATCCAGCCAGCGGGCGTAATTGCTAGCTCTATACCTTGTCTACACAAGGGGCACGTTATTGGAGAGACGGAACAATATCATCACTACAATCATTTACGTAAATTACGTACCCGTCCACCACCGAAGCCAGGACTACTAACACTACACTCCGTCTTAAGCTTGCGCACGTAGGGTGGGAAAACCATCAGCCATATCAGAGGCTGGAACCAGTAGTGAAATAAACCATCAGCCGCTCTTATCAGGGGCCGGAAAACCATCAACCCTTATTAGGGGCTGGAAAACAAGGGAAACAGAATCTCCCTACTCAGCCTGTCTCTCCGTGCCTTTCTCTGTACTGAAACTGCAGCAATGATAGCACTGACATAAACATAGTTAAACTCAGGACCGGGTTGCAGGAGCACAAATAAGGAGGACAATTAAGGAATTCTCAGGATCGGGTTGTCATTAAGCTCTACTTTGACTTGTTGTCAGCGTGGTTCTTACCGGTGGTGTGCACACACTTAGACAAAGCATCAATTTTGAGGCAGACAATTAAGAGGACAGCCCACCCAAAAGGTGTGGAGGGCATCCATTACAATGTCCTAAAAACAATTCCACTCCAGAAAATCTTATTATAGATTCTGAAAATCCAGGTAAAAAGGCATTTAGATTTGCAGTCGGACTTGGAGCTGGAGCCACCTCCCCGATCAGTAATGCTCACTATAAATGAACATTAATTTTGCTTGTTTAGTAAATTCAACCTATGAAGGCTACAATTTAACTAGCCAAAACTCATATGTATGTATGGTTAGTTTTAGTGTATTAGAAAACCTTTGACTTAACATTAACTGAGTTTCCTGGTAGCGCCACTGCCTCTTAACCTGGGATAATCCTTTCATCGCAGTATGTCAAAATGCGTAGACTGACTTAAGGCGTGCCAAATATGGGGCAGATGACGATGGCAGAGTAAGCACAGATCACAAACTTCTGACCCCTTCTGCACAATTTTGAAATGGCTACTAAAATAGTTAGCACTGATCATGCTGTCATCAGCATAACTATTCCAGTCATCTACTTGCTAGAGCAGACTTTGAAAAGTCTGTGGCATGAGGTGGTTGTCCCAGGGGAAGAGGATGAGGAAGATGTGGAATGAATACCAATATCGCTAAGGCCTAAACTCTCATCATTCAGGCAGATATCATGGAGGGTGCAGTAAAGAGATAGAGTGGGGCTCATGGTACCAGAAAAATTGTTAGTGAAGGTGCTGGACTAAGGAACAAATGGAGGAGGACAAAGATGAAGAGGTGATTGGTGAAGAACACTCAGGAAATGCAGAAATTATTCCACTTTCGGTTGTTTAATGTTGGTGGGAGAGGACGGAGTAAATAGGCTCGATTGTTAGCCCGCCACCAACACAACAAGGACTTGGGCCTTTTGGATGCATCAAACACATATGCGCCTTCTTGCTGCCTTATCTGAAACATGATGTATGTATTGTTTGGCTTCAAATTAGCTATGACTACTGGGTTGCCGCACTGTTCCAACAATGGCACAAGAGTAAATTTAGCCAGATGCTTCCTGCCCCAGACAGGGATTCTCACATTTCTGGAGTATCAAAAATGCTTGCAGACAGTCCTAGGACTTTGTTTTCTCAACACAACGGTGAGGGACACAATATGCATCACAGATGTACAATTCTAGCCGGGGAACATCGAGTCATCAGCCAAGAAACATTAACAGCAACAGTTTAACTGTCAGAAGCAACTTCTGGGAGTCCTTTGACCAATTTTTTAAACTAACCCATACACTAGCAGGACTAAGTACAAGTTTGACACATAGTGAACAACTAGAGAGGATGGAGGAGTATCTAGAGCCTAATATCCATGCCATCAAGGGGGTTTGTACCCTTTTGCATTTTGGCCTTCAAAAAAGGAGGCGTATACTGAGCTCACGAGTCTCGCCTTGCAGGTTTTGACATGCCCAAGTGTAGACTACCTAACTTTAATAGAAATGAGCAAGTCATGGATCTCCAAGGATTTTTCCACCCCAGTCACCTATTGGGTATACTAGGCGATGGTGTACTTTTTAGGCTGGTTTCACATAGCGGGTTTGATCCGATCCGTGGCTGTCCATGTAAACCGGACAGCCTCGGACCAGATCAGCACACAGAACCGGAGGGCTAATATGCTAATATAGATGGAAGATGGAGTGGCGGAGGGGAGGGGGAGGGGGAGGAAGTGGTGGGGTGGGGGAGGATGGAGCAGCACAGACAGGGCGAGAGGAGGATGGAGGACAAAGCGGTGGGGTGGGGGAGGCCAGAGCAGCACAGGCAGGGGAAGGCGGAGGATGGAGTGGTGGAGGGAAGGAGGACAAAGGAAGGAGGAGGAAGCGGTGGGGTGGGTGAGGATGCAGCGGCACAGGCAGGGGGAGGACGGAGCACAGAGAGGCAGGGGGGAGGAGAATGGAGCAGCACAGGCAGAGGGAGGACGGAGGATGGAGTGGCGGAGGGGAGGAGGACGAGAGAAGGTAGAGGAAGCGTGGGGTGGGGGAGGATGGAGCCGCACAGGCAGAGGGAGGACGGATGTGCAGGGGGAGGACAAAGCACAGAGCGGCGGGGAGGAGGACGGAGGACGAAGCAGCAGGGTAGGGGAGGATGGAGCAGCACAGGCATGGGGAGGAAGGAGGATGGAGTGGCGGAGGGGAGGAGGACAAAGAAAGGAGGAGGAAGCGGTGGGGTGGGGGAGGATGAAGCGGCACAGGCAGGGTGAGGATGTAGTGGCAGGGGGAGGACAGAGCACAGAGTGGTGGGGGGAGAGGAGGATGGAGGACGGAGCAGCATAGGCAGGGGGAAGATGAAGGATGGAGTGGTGGAAGGGAGGAGGACAAAGGAAGGAGGAGGAAGCGGTGGGGTGGGGCAGGATGGAGCAGCACAGGCAGGGGGAGGATGGAGCACAGAGTGGCGGGGGAGAGGAGGATGGAGGATGAAGCGACGGGGTGGGGGAGGCCGGAGCAGCACAGGCAGGGGGAGGAGGATGGAGGATGGAGTGGTGGAGGGGAGGAGGACAAAGGAAGGAGGAGGAAGCGGTGGGGTGGGGGAGGATGGAGCAGCACAGGCAGGAGGAGGATGGAGCGGCAGGCAGAGGACGGCAGAGGGGAGGAGGACAAAGGAAGGAGGAGGAAGCGCTGTTAAATAACATATGTGGAGATCATATAACCCTAATTGTTCATGTTGAGGGTCTGATCGTTAGGAGTTCAAGATCACAATCCTCAATATAGTGTAGGTGCACATACGTATCCTCTACTACACATATTGTACTCAGCAATCCCATAGATAGAGCTCAGCTGTTTCCAACAGCCCCAATAGGGTGGAGCAAAGGCCAAGTATGTCCACCTTTGCTCCAGTCAGGAATGGAGCTGCAGAGTATCATTTTCTGGATTGGTAGGGTTCCCAATGGTCTGACGCCAGTGATTGTAAAGTTATATTCTATTCTATGACTAAAGGATAGTTTCATTTTTTTGTAAATAACCCTTTAATAACTACATACCACAAATTGAAAAAACCCGCACAAGGCAATTCTGTTGTATATGTATGTATGTACAGTACATCAGAAAAGAAAGGAGCGGCTGTCACATCGCCATTGGACTCGGTGGCTGGTGTTCCTGCCTCGGCCACTGGGAGGAGCCGGTTTCCTTCGGCTGATGGCGCCAGTGATAGGAGGGCCTTGTCCTCATATGGACCTGCTCCTGCGACGTCTGCCTCTGTCGCGGAGCGCCGCCATGTTTCTCCTTTGGGTGGTGTTGGTAGCAGAGGAGCAGGCCCTGCAGAGCTGTCTGTTAGGCGCAGCCTTCGCTCTGCTGTCAGAAGTGGGGTGGGCGGAGCCAGTCGTGCATCACCATCTGGCCTGGGTCTAGGGGCGGTCCGGATGAGATCATCAGGCTGTGGGCTCCAGCCTATGGGAGGTAGCCGTGCCCTTCAAGTACATTGGAGCCTGGCTTGCAGGCCGCCAGATATAGTTTTGGTTCCCCAGTGATATGTGTGTTTTAGTTTCGTGTCTGATCTTGCCTGGATTTCTGACTCTGCCTCTGCCTATTGATTTTGTACCTCAGCTGCCCTCTTGGTTTTGCCCTTGACCTTTGCCTGGATTTTTGACTCTGCTACTGCCTGACGATTTTGTACCTTCGCTGCCCCCTCGGTTTTGACTCGGACATCTGACTTCGTTTTTCGGGTCTTGATTTTCCCTGGCGACCTTCCCTGCTCTGTTGCTCATATAGGCAGCTACCCCCTGGGCTCCGCTATAATTCCAGATCCCTGTATAGGGGTTAAGGGTCTCGGGGTTTCTCGGGGTGCTGCCTACCAGCAGCTCGGCCTCACAGCGGATGGTCGTCACAGCGGCACTCACCAAGGTCCATATAAAAGCAGAGTTACATTGGTGCGAGGGAGGGAGAAACACAAGGTTGGACAACGGTCACACTGTTTCGCGCGGCTAGCGCTTCAACGGGGCCTGTACAATGCAGTGACGTAAGTTCATCTCCTATAATAGGCGGAACCAGAGATGTCACTGCCATTTAATAAAGTAACGTATTATTAACACATTCATTTGCGGAAAACAACAACGAAGAGACATCATAAAAATTACAATAATGGGAAGTAAAGTATAACCAGTATGCCTTGATACAATATATTAAACAATAAATACCAGAACTAGGCTAAATGTATAATTATGGTTAGCCTATGTGGTGATAGCGGCATAATAACCGTGTATATCACAATAACTAGTAAGAGCAACCCATACATTAAACACTCACTGCCAAAATGTACGCGGCTGAGCAATAGACGTTGCTAAGAGCCCGATGCTGTGCAACCGCTAAGGGTACCGTCACACCTGGACACATCGGCGGCGATTTCAGCCGGTGCATCACCTAGTGTAAAGGGACAATAATGAGTCGAAAAATCACCTTAGAGTGGTCGCCTGGATTCGCAGCACATCTCTGAAACCAGGCGAGCACTCTGGGGCAATGTGTAGACATCGCCCCATGTAACATGGTGATTGCCGATGTTACAGGTGATGGGAGCCATAGGCTCCCATGTTACAGCATCGCCGCTGGGGTTTGTAGATACCCCAACGGCGATGTCGCCTGTAACATCACCGGTGCGTCGCCGGAGGTATCGCTGCCTGTAAACACGCATCGGCAACGCTGGTTAGGCGCCAAAAACGTGCGCGCTCCCGTGCGTCGCCGTCGATATCTCCAGCGATGTGGATAGGTGTGATGGTACCCAAAGGGTACCTTTACACGCCGCGACGGCAGGCTGGATACATCGCGCTACTTCGCGTGCACGAGCACGCTCAAACGGCTACAAATGGTCAACGCACCCTCTTTACACGCCGCGACAAGGTGCGCTACGCCACGCTACATCTATAGCTAGCTACATCGCCGGGTGTCTCAAGTAGCCAGCTGTAGCTTAGCGTACCCGCTTCACACGCCGCCACCACAGGGTGAGTGGGAGCAACAAAGGCAGGACGTAAAACACATAGGCGTGCCACAGTCCTGTACGCCGCGCCCAAACCACAACCATTGGTCAACACTACGGAGTTGTGATTGGGCACGACGGAAAGGGCGGATGGCCGAGACGTGACGTACCAGTGAGGGGAGTGAAGCACGGAATAAGCGGTTGTGACATGGCGGAGTGTGGCGAATGCATCTAAACCGATGGTAAAGCGTCACCCAGGAGCGGTGGCAAGTCATCTACCCAGTGTGCATAAAGTAGCGGTGCCGGGGCTATGTGTACGTAGTACAAGTGTTTGCCCTGTCACGCACGATCAGCGCTTGTGACAGCGGCGTCTGTAGATAGCGGCGAGGTGCGTTTCTGCGACACACATGAGCGGCTTACAACACACAGTATGTGCGTTCTCTGTGTACATTGTATGTATCTATCTCTGGCAACAGATGTGAATGTAGTGGAACTGCTCCGTAGCAAACCTGTGAAAGATCTGTGTGACAGTGTATTACAAAACACCTGAGAAGAATATGTCCCGCATCAATGTGCTGTCTGCAGGTGAGCCTCTGCCTAGAACAAAATAAAGGCTCATGTACGTACAATGGCCACACTGTTAGGCAAAAGTCTGGGAAAAAAAACATGGCTACCCACACATATTGTCTGCACAATCCCAGCCAATAGGTGGCTATGACATCCCAGGCCCCCACCATAAACTCCATCACATTTCCCTGCTCCACCAAGAAAACAGGCTCACACATTTGTTTGGATCCAAAAAAGTATTTAATAAATCAAAATCATTCATCGTGACCTTGGATTACAAATTGTAACCAAAAATACATCCAAATAAAAGCAACAAATAAAGTGCATGTCACAATCTGCCAACACATTGCAGAGAGAGCAAATGGAACCCACATTGGAACCTGTGGAGCATGAAAAAAATAATCAAACATCATAAACTAACTAACTAACTAACTAAACATCATGCACATGAGGAAACCAAAAAATACAAAAAATGGTAAACACAAAATAAAAGGGGTGCAGCTACCCTGCTGTCACCTCCCTTGGAAATTTAAATCAACCTCCCAGAACCAGGCAAACTACATGGCCTGGTCCTGCCAGCTCACTGCACCAGACCCATTGAAGTAGGAGCAGTAAGCTTCTCTACTGTCCCTGGCCTCCTGCCGAGTGCGGCCATGGCTCTGGGGCTGGAGTGGCACAATCACATGGCCCTCATCACGCCAAGACCCTGGACGGAGCTCCCCTGTTGTAGCGTCTGCATGATCTACATAAGCTCCTGGCGTGTATGATGGCCTATCCCTACGACGCAGGAAGTTATGCAGCACACAGCAGGCCACCACTACCGCGTCAATAGACTCCGGTTTCATATGCATAGCCGTATGAAAAATCCGGAATCTATTGGCCATTATCCCAAACGCATTTTCAACTACACGGCGGGCCCGGGATAGCCGGTAGTTGAAAATGCGTCTCTCAGAAGTAAGGGCCCTCTGGGGATATGGCCGCAGTAGGTGTTCCTGAAGTGGGAATGCTTCATCCGCCACAAATGCAAAGTTGAGATGTTCGGTCGTCTGGTCATTTGAGGGTAAGTTTAGCCCACCATTCCCTAGTAGTGTTGCCAAGGAGCTTCGGGCAAACACACCCCCATCTGAGTTGCGACCGTTCATTCCAACATCCACGTAGAGGAACTCATAGTTGGCATCTACTACAGCCATGAGGATTATACTACAATACCCTTTGTAATTGAAAAACAAAGAGCCAGAGTGGGCAGGTTTGGTAATCCTCACGTGCTTACCATCCAATGCCCGCCACAGTTGGGGAAGTTCCACCGGGTTTCAAACCCTCGGGCCACTTCCAGCCATTCTGCGGCGGTCAGAGGCATTTTCATGTAGGCTGGCTGCAAAGCTCTCCAGATGGCCCAACACGTTTCAGGGATCAGGCGGCTCAGCAGGGGCAGGGAGACACGTGACATGTATGTGAGTGATGTCATGGACTGCCCTGTAGCCAGGAACCGCAAAGTGATCGCCAACCGCTCAGCAGGTGATACTGATGGGCGCATTATAGTGTCCTGACGCGCTATCATTGGCCCTACACGCTCCAATAGGAAGGTGAAACAGTCCTCGGGCATACGGAGATAGTTTCGGTAATCATCAGGACAGTTAATCTCCAGCTCCCGCAACAGCTGCATGTGGCCCCGGGTTTGCCGCCTGAGAAGCCAATCACGGGTCCACAACCGCCGCTGTCTGCGCCTCATCAACCTTTCATACCGATCCTCATACCACATTTGCTCTTCCACCAACGCAAGAGCCACGATAACATTGCGGTCATGGATATTCTGCATCCTCAATATCAGCACCTGTAGATGAGAATACACAACATGAGTACATAGAACAATATGTGCCAATGTCAGCAGGTTAAGCAAGCCACACCTATTGTTGATGACACACTATAGCCAACTGGAGGGGAACTTGCGTCAGGCCCCGAAACACATCCCTGAAGACAGGAAAGGCAAACACCCAGTAGTCACCCCAATCAAAATGGAAGACGCCCAATGATAATGGCCTCCTCTACATCAACTTCTATGGGAGTTTGTCAAAGTAAAACATCTGCACCTAGGTGAGTTAGAAAGGGACTTGTGTCACCAATAATGTATGAGAACAATTTTGCAGATGCCATTACACAGACCATAATGAAAATGTGGCCATTTCCTATTCTGGGAGGTAAAACAAACAATACATACCCCTATAGGCTGGTCAAGTAAGCTTACAAGAAGCCAACAACTTTGCACATGAGTGAGGTTGGGTAACCATGGTTACATATGTTTTGGCTGGTGCCATTTGTCCAAACCATCTAAGTTATGTCTTCAGTGCCACACCTCCAAGCCATGTCTCATCCTATCCCCGTTCGACCCAGTCTCCATTGGCCACAACCAGTATGCAGACATTGATCCAGGTGACAGGAGTAACACATTTCTGTCTACAGTCCTGCAGGCAATCTCCTGTATGGTGTCTGGAAACAAACACAGCAATGTATATGTTCAAATATTCATAAGCACCAAACCTAATGCCTACTCAAAGTCCACACAGTACACTAGATCTTCCCCAGCAATACAGACCCCTATACACTACGCTAAAACAGTGTCCTGCGGTCGCAAATTAAAACGACATATGCACCCACACCACGCCATTTCCATGTGTGTCCACAGATACTTACTTAATGGGTCTGGCCAGCAAGCGTAATGTTTGCCGGCATGCGGACCTTTTAAAGGGCCAGCAACCTATCACGATACAGCGATCTCCACCAATTAGCGGAGGTTAATTGCGCCCCCAGGTGTCACATTACGCTGTGCGTCATTGTGTCTGCTGTGATTGGTTTAGCGGAGTATAAAGGCAGGCCAATGGCCACTACACCTTGTCCAGAGGTCCATGTGCATTGAGCTACTAGTGTCCTGCGTATCTTCTGCTGCTCTGACGGTAAGCTTCTTTAGCGGTTTCTATGAAAGTGCACGGGACGCTGATGCTTGTATTGGCGGCCGCTTAGGCAATGTGTGTATGGGCGTCTTTGATACGGGCTTTAATTTTGGCCCTCTAATTATACAGATGGGTCAGTTTTTCGAGTGTATGGTAATAGCCAGGTATAGCCACTACTGGTATTGTGAGTGTATACATTTGGTCTCTGATGTAATTCGTGCGTCAAACATATAAAGTTTAGATTTACAACTGTCATGCACATCTGCATTTGATGGCTGCAATTATTGGTCCCTTCATTGCAGGGATTCTTGTTACCTCAGTAACAATTGTATTCCCATGGCTGGCCACACAACTACATGATGATGTGTTTGCACATTACATGTAGTATGTGCAGTCTTGCCACCAACCACGCCCTCCTTTCTCATCTGCTTAATGTTAACCATTTTGCTCAGTACAAAGGTAGTAGCTACCACACAATGTCTTTGCTCACATGTTGGCCTACAGGTTGGTACGCACACACCGTCTACAGGTGTTGTTTTAATATGAACAGTGGGCTCTTAAATCAGGCTTCACACATGTTTAGGGGGCCACAGAGTACCTGACATGTGTAATTGTGTCACATATGTATTTTACTTTGGACCGGTGTGACATTGTGCAAATGGCACACATAGGCCAAGTTGTCATACCAGTTATTGCTGCCTATAATGTACATATGAGAACCTTATGAGCATGTAAATTATGTTCACAAGGTTTTCACAGCTCGATATGGCTTGTGTCGTGACGGTCTGGATTGGCTGTGTTTTGTCTTCACCAGATGCCGAGGTGTACTGTGGAATTTGAAACCCAGCTTCTCACGGAGTATCAGCGGCACGAATGTTTGTGGCGCAGCTCGCTGCCTCAATATAAAAACCAGGCAGCGAGGTCCGAGGCCTACACTACTCTTGTGGCTCTAGCCAATCGCTTGGAGTCAAGGGTAGGCAGGAGTTGGGACCAGAATGCGGTGGCCTTGAAAATAAAAAACATGCGGCAGTCGTTCATGCGGGCTCACAATGACTACCTGCGCCGTCGCTCAGGAGCTGGAGCTGAGGAGGTACCATCACCTACCCTATGGTACTATCCCCTCTTCACCTTTATCCTGGGCGAGGTGAGCTCGCGTCGAACGACTACCAACTGCCCCGTAGCTGCGTCCCATGTAGGCCCGGATGAGTCACCATCTGCGCCACAGGAGGTGGGTAATCGTGTTACAGTGTTGTCCCACAATGTTGCCTTCACATGTGTGTTTTGGCCAAACCAGAACTAGCACAGTTTTCACAAATTTTCGGCCTTGGTGTGGGAAACCTTTTTGTGTCAGGGAATCTTGCCTCCTGACATGATTTTGGCTTATATGAATTTAACGCAGAGAGACGCTTTCCAAAATAGCATTTCCACCACATATCGGTACACCGGAAAAATGACATGTGTACCGAAGTTTACATTATTCTTGCATTAACATGAAAGAGGCACATAGTGCCATCTACTACAATTTTGCTGCCACACATGTGTGTTGGCTCTGGTGCAAGTGGGTTTTTGTTTTTTGAAGGTTTGATGGTTTTACATCAGATTTGTAATACAAATGGGAAGGTGGGCAACTTCTGTGTTTGGCCAGCCCAGCCCCCAGTATCAAGGTGTTGTGGTGACATGTACTAATTGGGTTACGGCTCTCTGTGACTGACACCTCAATCTGTATTGTGCTGAGTCCCGGGAATCGTAGAGGTGAGTGTCCAGCCGCAATACAGGTTTTGGTGTTGTAAAAGTTTGGTGGCTTGCTGTTTGTAGATTCCTTCCATATATCTTGTTAGTGCCTTTACTTTAGTGGGAGTGGTGTATTGTGTCCTGTGTCCATGGTATGGTGTGGTCCTTGCCGTCACTAATGTTTGGTTTTGTTTCCTCTCCCCCCCACAGGCCCCAGAAGAGGACGGCTCCATTGCGGAGCATTCTGTCGCTGATGATGCTCAGCCCATGACATCTGGGGCTGAGCAGGAGGGCGGGGCTAGTGATGTGGGTCCGGGCCCAGGGCCCAGCTCACGGATCCGTCGTCGCCGACGTCCTGCACCACCAGAGACGGAGCTGGGCGCCTGGGCCCGACGCGTGCTTTTGAATGAACAGCGGACCCACATCGACAGCGACGCCCTCTACATGAGCGACAGAATGCGAGGGATGGAGCCGCTCCAGAAAAAGATCCTTCTGAGGGTCTTCCACAATGCCGCTGATGCTGCCGATGATGGGGCCCTTCAATGGGGCTGCCACGTCCCCCCCCCATGCAACACACCTTGTGGCCCCTTTCACCAGCTGCCCCATCTCGGCCCGTGAGAAGACCGGCCCCGCCACAGTCACCCCATCCCCCCTCAACACGTGGTTGTCGAACAAGACGTTCTCAGGCAGGTCGGGGCTGCCGTCAGAGGAGGGGGGATGCGGCATTGTCAGAGCCGACAGAGGATGATGAAGTTGGACACTAGTAGCCAATGCACCCAATTGGCACTCTGGACTTTTTCATGTGGAGGCACCTTTTTATTTTTGCCTTATGTTTGTGTTACACTTTTAAGCAGATTTGCTTCTTATGATTTGTTTATGATTTACTAAATATTGTTATATAAAATATTAGAACTAACTCAATTGTGTTTTTCTTTTGGCTTATGGCTTGCGGGAGGCAGCCTGGGTGAATGGTGTTGTTCACAATATAGTTTGGGGCAAGCCACACAATGTGGGCCAATGGCCTCAGTGTAGGACGATCTCGCTAACTATCTTGTTATGTGTGACGGGGGCTTAACACTGTTTCTTTGGTCCACAACAGAAGCAGTAAAGAAATATCCCTTGCCTGTGTGTGGGGAACAGATTATTAGGAATCCCCTAGGGATGGCTCTATGAGCACAATGAGCAGTGAATTGGAGTGGTAAATTACAGTATACCAGGAGGAACACATACTGTGTTATCCTGTGTCCTCCTGGTGATTGATTCCTAGATGTTCAGGGCAGGACCTCGCCTAGCTGTGGCTGGTCCAAGGTGCACACAAGGAGTGAGGACTGCTCCGGCCGGACACCGACCTCACTTCCTCGGGCAGGGCTTAGAGCAGTGACATCACACAGAGTTCTGAGTCAGTTGTGTTGGCATAGCACACTGACAAATGGGTTGAGAGGGGCAGATAACGATCCGACGAGTTTTGAAATTCTGTGGAATCTTTATCAGGGAGGAGCAGTCCTCACTCCTTGTGTGCATCTTGGATCAGCTCTATGTAGGAATCCCAGGCACGCAATTTAAAGGTACAGTGTAACCAATAAAATAAGTAATTGTTCTGATAAAATATTAGCACAATTCTTATATTGACATCAGTATGTAGCCTTTTTAAGGCATTCAATGAATCCACTGATTTCAGTTTTACTAAGAAAACTTTTGTAACCATACTTAGGCTGCCTTCACACTGGCGTTTGGGTAAGCAGCGCATGATGCGCATGCGTATTCGCATTGTAAAAAGCACTCGTGTGCATTGCGACGCTGCTTTTTTTGTGTGCATATCCATACTAATTCCTTTTTAAAAATGCAGCGCATCATTGCTTAAACATGCGTTTTGATCATGCGCATGCGTTTTATGTCAGGATGCATATCTGAAATATGTAGGCGGAGAGTGGGCAGACCTGAAAATCAGACTCTGGGCTTGCGCAATGAAGAGTATGCATGCGTACCGAAAGCAAGCATCTGCAATGTCCTGCGCACGCTGGCGTACCCATAGGCGATAATGCTGATATTAGGCGCTAGTGTGCGCATTCTCACGCTTAATTTATTACCCAAAAAATGCAACATGTTGCGTCCGGAGGAAGTTGATTTTCGGAGGACACGTACGCATAAGCACCTATAAGCAGTCAAAAGCAGCATTTTGCTTACAATTGCGTTTACCATTCTAAGGATAGAGACGCAATAAGCATGCTGATGAAATTATTTTTATCGGCATCGTTCACTGCTGATTAAAACGCTAGTGTGAAGGCAGCCTTAGACCCCCCCTTTTTTTTTCCTCACTCCTAATAGCCATATAAAATCCTACAGTTTTTACACAGAAGATTCTAGACAGAGATCCTAGGCACATAATTTAAAGGTACAGTGCCACCATTAATATCAGTAATTGTTCTGATGAAATATTAGCACAATTCTTATATTGACATTGGTCTTCTCTTTTTTTAGGAGGACGGTGATCTCTCACAACTACAATTATACTGCATAAATAAACCTCAAACAATAAAACAAAAAAGCATTTTTAAAAGGTATATAATTTCAATTCTGAATTGTATTTGCCAATTGCAGATCTCAGATTCCTTTATTAAATGCTCTAAATAAACAACAGCTCTCTTCTAGCATCCGTCTGTGAGCAATTAGAATATCAGCGGCAAAATCTACGGCCTGTTCCACACCTCTGCGCCTGACCACATCACCTGCGCCAACCTGGGCGCGCTGGCGCAGGTGCAGAGGTGATTGGGGGCACTGTGGGGCCGCGTTTACAGCTACTGTAAACGCATACTAGTGCCCCCTTAGTGCTCAGCTGCGTTCGGTGCCCCCATTATAGCCTATGGCGGAACAGAGCGCGCACTCTGCCTAGTGAGAAGCGCAAGTGAAATTAGCAGAGCGCACGACGCATGCGCCTGCTCTGACGCACCTGGAAACGCCCTATTGGGGCGTTTCCGGGAGCGTCAGAGCAGGTGCATGCGCCGTGCGCTCTGCCTCTTTCACTTGCGCTTCTCGCTAGGCAGAGCGCGTGCTCGGCCATAGAAGATAACGGGGGCACCGAGCGCAAATGAGGGCATGTATGCGCTCCATGCGGTAGGCTGCCCCAGGCCCTAAATGCCCCTGCACTTTCTTTTGCGCTGGCGCAGGGCAGCCAGAGCAGCCTAGCGCAGTGAACGCATAGATGTGAAACAGGCCTACCCTTCTGTTTTACTCCTTAAAGGTACAGTAACCAGTTCTGAATAAAATATCTTTCTGCCTCTTTTATTACTTTTAAATATAACAAATAGGTCATCTAAAACATTTAATGAACCCAAAGCTCTTTATTTTTAAATTGTGAATACCCCCCTCCTTTTTTTTTTTTTTCTGTTATATAGTTATAAAGAAGCATAAAAGGAAAAAGGTTAAGAAGTGGAAGATACGCAGTCCCGTCTTACTCCTTAAGGTACATTTTTAGTTTAAGGGTGCGTTCACACACTGTGTATTTGCTGAGTAATTTTACGCGAGTGCTGCTGCAGTTTTTGTAGCCAAAGCCAGGAGTGGGTGATTAAATACCGGAGGAGCTGCGTATTGGATGCAGCTCCTCTGGACCTGAGTGAAGCCGCGGGTGGCTGCAGGGAGACTGCAGCCGCCCTGTACTCACCATTTGCGGCGGGTGCAGGGCAGCTTCTCCCTGCAGTCACCCGATGACAGCAACTTTCGACTCCGCATCATGAAATACACATGCTGCGGAGTAGCGGACTGCCGGCAAACATGCTTGGGCGGGTTAAGCATAGTGAGGATGGGATTTCTACAAATCCCATCCACTATGCTTGTACTGTACTATGCAGCGTTTTGGATGCAGCAGCAAGACGCTGCGTCCAAAAACGCTGTGTATACTGACCGTGAGCACACACCCTTAGGGTACCTTTACACACCTCCATTTCACCCTCAACCTAAGGCGAGGTATCTCCCCGGAAGTTGCCACACCAACAGTGGGAAACATCCGGTAGACTCCTGTCGCTGCTTCACACGCCGCAATCCCCAAAGGATTGTGGGCGTACCTGTTTAGCGTGACGAAAACATAGGCGTGCCAAATTGTATTACACCGCGCCCCAAACTTGCTCGTTGGACAACGCAATTGGCCAGCCTGCGCTGGAAGGCTGGCTAATACGTGACGCCATTGTTGTGGAGTTTTGAAGGAAGACATGCTCGTGTCGTGACAACTGTCTGCTGCAAGACACTTTCGGGCCGCTAAAGCGTCACACCGGAGCGGTTTGGAGCAGGACAGTGGCTTACACTACACAATGGTTTGCTATGTGTGCGTCAGTAGCTGAAGGTGGGAACATACACACAATACTTTGCCCATATGTGGCTACATTGCTCCATGCCATGGCACAGCTGCCATGGCACCCCTGAACTATGTGTGTGTACACATGTTTGAGTATAAAGTACTGTACCTACATACCCCACAAACACCATTGCTTGCTAAATGTGTGTGGACACGTGCCCCTGTGGCCACAACACATCACAATGGATATGTACACACAGTTGCGTCATACACTTTGGCCCAAAGGGCTGAACCTGTGTACTGCATATTAACACACAATGTTTCACGGAACCATCAAGAGACTTTCACGGGTCACATACCTCATTGCACAGCATAAAGCTATGTGCAACTTCCCTGTATCCCAAAATAACGACACACACAGGTAGTTGTTTGGATCCAATTATTTTCAAGTTATATTTTTGTGCACAAAAAAATAAGGACAACACACACAAAATAACAGAAAACAGAAGTGTTTACATGACACAAAGAATTTAAACATGATGAGATGCAAAGGCAAACAATAAACATGTTAAAGTTACAAATGTGCAAAAAAACCTAACTATAGAATGTGCACACACAAAAAGCCAACCAAAATCCTCATGGTGCAGCCACCCTGGTGACTCCATTCTCATCATGTTTAAGCATCACAGCACCAGCCACCTTACACCTGCTGGTGCTGCCAGGCCACTGCCCCAGGCTGAGTCCGACCCTGGCTCAGCGGCTGGAGTGGCACCACACCATGGTCGGTAGCACGCCAATCCCCTGGACGGATCTCCCCTGTTGTGGGGTCCACGCAATCCACATAACTTGCCGGCGTGTATGATGACCGATCCCTACGACGCAGGAAGTTATGCAGCACACAGCAGGCCAGTACTACCACATCAATAGATTCCAGTTTCATATGCAGACGTGTATGAAAATGTATTGGCCATGATCCCGAACGCATTTTCAACCACACGGTGGGCCTGGGATAGCCAGTAATTGAAAAGGCGCTGCTCAGAGGTAAGGGTCCTCTGGGGATATGGCCGTAATAGGTGAGCCTGAAGTGGGAAGGCTTCATCCCCCACAAACGCAAAGTTTAAATGATTGGTTGTCTCATCATTTGAGGGCAAGTTCAGCCCACCTGTCCTTAGGTCTTGTGCCAAGGAGCAGTGTGCGAACACACCTCCATCTGATATACGCCCGTTCATTCTAACGTTCAAGTAGAGGAACTCATAGTTAGCATCCACCAGGGCCATGAGGACCACACTACAATATCCTTTGTAATTGTAATACAAAGACCCCGAGTTTGAGGGTTTAGTGATCCTCACGTGCTTACCATCCAATGCCCCACCGCAGTTTGGGAATTGCCAGCGGTCCTCAAACCCTTTGGCTACATCCATCCATTGACCAGGTGTTTCTGGGAACTGCATATAGGATGGCAGCAGACTGGTCCAGATGGCCTCACACATCTCGGGGATAAGGCGGCTCAGCAGGGACAGTGATAAACGTGAAGTGTATCGCAGGTCGGTCCTTGACCGACCTGTAGCCAGGAACCGCTAAGTTACTGCCAAACGCTCCTCAGGTGGCACAGCTCTATGCATCACAGTATCCCGACGGGCTATCAATGGCCGTATGCGTTTCAACAGGAATGTGAAAGAGTCCTCGGACATACGGAGATAGTTCCTGAAATCATGCGGACTCCGATCCTCCAGCTCACGCACCAGCTGCATGTGGGTCCCGGTGTCCCGGCGGCGAAGCCAATCCCGAGCCCACACACGCCGTGTTCTGCGAGCCCGCAACCTCTCATATCTAGCCTCCAACCACAATTGCTCTTCCACCAAGGCAGCAGCCACAATAGTATCTCCATCAGGGTCGAACATCATCTCACAAACCAACCCCTGCAAAATTGATAAAAATAAACATCACTACTAGAACAATTCATCACACATCATGCACACACAACACCTCCTTCCCTATACATGTCCTGTCCACTATACCACAGCATACCCAACTGGGAACAACAGCCCACACACATACATATATATCCCCATTCCAGGACCAAAACCAGCATTGCACTGGCTCATACCCACACTTGGTCACTGTACACCCCTGGCCCTCCGGTACAATGCCCAGATACGTGGCCATAATGTTCATGTGTGACCACAAGGCATGGCCCTACACATAGGTCACATAAATTAAATTATTTTTTAGTAATGCATCTATACAATTTCATTATACACGTACCCCAGCCTTTGTGTCTCATGGTCAAAAAATCATGCCACTAAGCAGACTATTGCATACTCATCATGTCCAACACACTTCCCTGATGTGTTGTGAATGCAGGATGTCCAGAGCCACACATTCGCAGATGCCACACACCCCACTGCACATCTGTTTTTCACCTTAAACGTCCCATTGTGTGTGGTCTACCACAGTACTATGTGTCCTCCATTCAGATCCTCCCCGCAAATAAAGACACATGCATCCTGCTAATATGATCCTGTGTGGCAAAGGCAAAATGGCTTTTCAAACAGCATATGGTTTGGGTTGGGAAAACACTCATGCATCCATTTGCCAGGACACAATGGAAAATAGTTAGTGATGGGCGAATCCTAAATTACTCGGAATCGCTTGACTCTAGCGAGTCCGAGCCCAGGACTCGCTACTCGTTGCGAGTCTAGCGAGTCCAATGTTAATGAATGGGGAAGCGAGTAATAGCGAGTAGTGTGAGATTTACAAATCGCAGATGTGTCTCGGAAGCTTCAGCCTGAAGCAATCCTAGTTTTGTCATTTATTTGCATTGCTCGTTTACTTTGTAAGTAATCGCTGACTCGCACAGATAAGATCCTGTCTTCTCTGTGTTCTGGCTGCCCCAGCTCCAGGGTCCTAGAGCCTGCCTGCTGCCTGATGTAGCAGTGCTGAGATTGTTCTCAGTCTGCTCATTCCCTGTGTACAGACATGAATGTCTGTGCACAGAGATGATGTAGCAGAGCTGAGATTGTTCTCAGTCTGCTCATTCCCTGTGCATAGAGATCTATATATATGCACAGGGGATGTAGCAGAGAGGACATCGCGTTTTGGACTGCGTCGGACGGAAGAGGATTTTTTTAATTAAAGATGGAGTCCCTAATGGCTTTTTTTTTTTTATTTTTAATAAAAAATTTTCTTTGTGTTGTGTTTTTTTAAAACAATTTAATAGAAATTCATGGCGGTCATGTCTAATATTGGCGTGACCGCCATAAATTTCGGGCTTAGGGCCAGCTGATAATACAAAGCTGGCCCTAACCCCTTTATTACCCAGCGTGCCACCGCTACCAGGGCCGCTGGAAGAGCGGGGTTCAGCGCCAGAGGATGGCGCTTCAATGAACGCGCCATCGTCTGGGGCGGCTGCGGGCTGCAATTTGCAGCGGGGGATGCCCAGAAAGCTTGGGCATCCCTGCGCTGCGGATTCCAGCCCCCAGCTGCTTAGCTGTACCTGGCTAGACATAGAAATTGCGCGGAGCCCCACGCATTTTTTTAAAATTATTTCATGAAATTCTGAGATTCTGACTCTGAGACTCTGACTCTGAAATTCATGAAATAATTTTAAAAAAATGCGTGGGGCTCCGCGCAATTTCTATGTCTAGCCAGGTACAGCTAAGCAGCTGGGGGCTGGAATCCGCAGCGCAGGGATGCCCAAGCTTTCTGGGCACCCCACACTGCAAATTGCAGCCCGCAGCCGCCCCAGAAGATGGCGCGTTCATTGAAGCGCCATCCTCTGGCGCTGAACCCCGCTCTTCCAGCGGCCCTGGTGGCGGTAGCACGCTGGGTAATAAAGGGGTTAATACCAGCTTTGTTATACAAGCTGGTATTAAGCCCGAGATTCTTAATGTCAGGCCACGTTTGACCCAGCCACTAAGAATCTCCAATAAAGGGTTAAAAAACCACAGAGAAAAATTTTTATTTGAAATAAAAAAAAGCCATTAGGGACTCCATCTTTAATTAAAAAAATCCTCTTCCGTCCGACGTAGTCCAAAACGCGATGTCCTCTCTGCTCATCCCTGTGAATAGATAGATGTCTATGCACAGGGAATGAGCAGACTGAGAACAATCTCAGCACTGCTACATCATGTCTGTGAGCAGGCGGGCTCTAGGACCCTGGAGCTGCACAGAGAAGACAGCTGGACTCGGCTCTCAAAGAAACAGCAGTTACTTTGCGAGTTTCCCTGCTATCACTGGCACAGTAGCCGAGTCTAATGCAAACAATGGCAATCCTAGTTTTGTCAGCGTTTCTGACAAAACTAGGATTGATATTGATTTGCATTGGTCTCTTGCGAGTAATCACTGGGAAACTCGCAGAGTACCGAGTCCTGCGAGTCCCTTACTACTCGCCGAGTAACGAGTCCTAGCGAGTAGATTCGCCCATCCCTAAAAATAGTGAGGCAAACTTGACTACAAACATACCCCACCACTTGGGCGTTACCTACAGTACACAATAGCGATGACTAATGCTAAGGTCCATTAAACGCCACACAGCCATATCACAGTTGTTGATCGCACATCAGTACTTAATGACTCTGGGCAGCACGCGTTACCGACTTCAGTGTTGTGCGCTTTTTATATGGTAACCAACCAATCAGAATCCAGTGGCGTCCTGTAATCGACGTAGCCGCCTGGGCGTACGCAGGTGCCACCAGTGATTAAGCGCCATTGCACTTGTTTCATTGGTCCGGTTTGGTTTAAATAAGGGCCTGCTGGGGTGCCACCCCTGCTCCGACTGGAATGTGCATTGTGCTAGTATTGTCTCTTCACAAGTTCTCTGTTGGACAGACGGTAATAGGGGGCACATGCTATTGGGGACTCCTGGGTAGTGATGGGCGAATCCTAAATTACTCGGAATCGCTTGACTCTAGCGAGTCCGAGCACAGGACTCGCTACTCGTTGCGAGTCTAGCGAGTCCAATGTTAATGAATGGGGAAGCGAGTAATAGCGAGTAGTGTGAGATTTACAAATCGCAGATGTGTCTCGGAAGCTTCAGCCTGAAGCAATCCTAGTTTTGTCATTTATTTGCATTGGACTCGTTTACTTTGCAACTGTAATCGCTGGGAAACTCGCACAGATAAGAGTCCTGTCTTCTCTGTGTGCTGGCTGCCAGCTCCAGGGTCCTAGAGCCCGCCTGCTGCCTGATGTAGCAGTGCTGAGATTGTTCTCAGTCTGCTCATTCCCTGTGTACAGACATGAATGTCTGTGCACAGAGATGATGTAGCAGAGCTGAGATTGTTCTCAGTCTGCTCATTCCCTGTGCATATACATCTATATCTATGCACAGGGGATGTAGCAGAGAGGACATCGCGTTTTGGACTGCGTCGGACGGAAGAGGATTTTTTTAATTAAAGATGGAGTCCCTAATGGCTTTTTTTTTTATTTCTAATAAAAAATTTTCTTTGTGTTGTGTTTTTTTTAAAACAATTTAATAGAAATTCATGGCGGTCATGTCTAATATTGGCGTGACCGCCATAAATTTCGGGCTTAGGGCCAGCTGATAATACAAAGCTGGCCCTAACCTCTTTATTACCCAGCGTGCCACCGCTACCAGGGCCGCTGGAAGAGCGGGGTTCAGCGCCAGAGGATGGCGCTTCAATGAACGCACCATCTTCTGGGGCGGCTGCGGGCTGCAATTTGCAGCGGGGGGTGCCCAGAAAGCTTGGGCATCCCTGCGCTGCAGATACCAGCCCCCAGCTGCTTAGCTGTACCTGGCTAGACATAGAAATTGCGCTGAGCCCCACGCATTTTTTTTTACTTATTTCATGAAATTCTGAGATTCTGACTCTGAGACTCTGACTCTGAGACTCTGACTCTGAGACTCTGAAATTCATGAAATAATAAAAAAAAAATGCGTGGGGCTCCGCGCAATTTCTATGTCTAGCCAGGTACAGCTAAGCAGAAGGGGGCTGGAATCCGCAGCGCAGGGATGCCCAAGCTTTCTGGGCACCCCCCGCTGCAAATTGCAGCCCGCAGCCGCCCCAGAAGATGGCGCATTCATTGAAGCGCCATCCTCTGGCGCTGAACCCCGCTCTTCCAGCGGCCCTGGTGGCATTAGCACGCTGGGTAATAAAGAGGTTAATACCAGCTTTGTTATACAAACTGGTATTAAGCCCGAGATTCTTAATGTCAGGCCACGTTTGACCCAGCCACTAAGAATCTTCAATAAAGGGTTAAAAAAACACAACACAGAGAAAAATTTTTATTTGAAATAAAAAAAAAAAGCCATTAGGGACTCCATCTTTAATTAAAAAAATCCTCTTCTGTCCGACGCAGTCCAAAACGCGATGTCCTCTCTGCTACATCCCCTGTGCATAGATAGATGTCTATGCACAGGGAATGAGCAGACTGAGAACAATCTCAGCACTGCTACATCATGTCTGTGAGCAGGCGGGCTCTAGGACCCTGGAGCTGCACAGAGAAGACAGGACTCGGCTCGCAATGTAACAGCAGTTATTTGAGAGTTTCCCTGCTATCACTGGCACAGTAGCCGAGTCTAATGCAAACAATGGCAATCCTAGTTTTGTCAGCGTTTCTGACAAAACTAGGATTGATATTGATTTGCATTGGACTCGTGCGAGTAATCACTGGGAAACTCGCAGAGTACCGAGTCCTGCGAGTCCCTTACTACTCGCCGAGTAACGAGTCCTAGCGAGTAGATTCGCCCATCCCTACTCCTGGGCGTTTTATTCTGTGTGCTGCAGACCCATATGTTGGCTGATGTTTGGGCGCATTATGTGCAGCTTCATGTATAGTCCTGTACAAGTGTATATAGCGATGTGTACGCATCCTACATACACTCCATGTCCTGCAGCACACATAATGTTCAGGGACATCCTTGCCATGAAAATGTGTACTACTGCATTATGTGGATTGCAAAATATGTGTGGAACAGATGAGGGTGTTTTAATGTAGTTACTAAGGCCATGTGTGACATGTGTACTGAGAGAGCTTCACAGATATGACCACGCATGTCCTGCCTGCTCCATGCATGGACACATAATAAGCCCAATAAGGATTTGCAGTAGCCAAGCATCATCCCAGAACAAATTTAATTTGTATTGCTGCACATGGCCATTGACACACAGAGTAGGGTGTCAGCTGTGATTGCGCTTTTTTTTTGTCATGACACTTTGTTTTTACATTTTCACAGATGGCTGCGTATCACGATTTTGTGACACAGCTCCTCACCAAGTACAAGGCACACGAATGTCTGTGGCGGGTGTCGCTGCCTGCGTATCACGACCAGGCAGGGAGGGCTGTGGCCTATGTGCCACTGGTGGAGCTGGCCAACCGGCTCCAACCAAGCAAGATCTGGACAGTGGCGCTGGTTGCGGATAAGATCAAATGCCTGGGCATTGTGTTCCAGAAATCCCACAAAAAATAGATGGAGGCCCGGTCCAGAGCTAGAGCTGAGGAGGTCCCTAGGCCAACTCTCTGGTACTATGACCTCCTCAGCTTCACCCTGGGCCAAGATGGGCCTTGTGGAACACGGTGCAGCAGGCGCCGGCCGCAACCAGCCCAACACCCTGCCCCGTCACAGGAGGTAGGTAATTGTGTTTGTTTGCTTGAGCTACCCAGCATGTTGTTGGCACTGATGTTTTGTTTGCTGCACATGTGGTAGTCACCATTGTGCTTTTCAAACACCTATCCTGCTCACTTCCCATTTCTATCTGTTTTGTGGTTTCAGTTAATCCAGAATGAGTGGTGTTATTTTTGGGCACTTTACATATCAATGTGGACCCTCAGGTGAGTATACTGCACTTGTCTACTTGTTGGTTTTTTTCTTCTCTCAACTCTTCTCTTGTGGCTTTTGGTGTTAGCCTTAGTGAGCTTGCCTCTATGTTGTCTGGGGTGTTTGGTTGTGGTATTATCTTCAATGATCATGCAACATGTGGCCCTATGGCGCCTGGCTCCAGTGATGATGGCCCAGCAGCTGGCGAGGCTCTCCCATCAACATCTGTGGGAGAGCCAGTGTCTGAGCCCAGTGGTGGAGGGCCGGGCCTAGGTTCGAGCTCAGAGATCAGACGAAGAAGACCTCCGGCCCCACCTAACACGAAGCTGGGTACCTGGGCGAAACGGGTCCTCCTTGATCGGCAGAGGACCCCCAGTTCTGGGTTTGGGTACATCGCCAGCGAGATGCTGGCCCGCATGGAGCCAGAGCAGCAGAACATCACGAAGCGGGCCATGTTTCGTGTCCTGGAGGTGGGCGTGGATGGGTCCCTGCGATGGGGAGCATCGTGGACGCTCCCCTGGAAGACAACTCCAGGGCCCACTGCACCCACCAGACGCATGGTGAGGAGGCCACAAATTTGTGATACTCCACCTTCCCCAAGGAGACAGCCCAGCAGAGCAGCAAGATCTCAAGGCCACTGGGTGTATGAGGAGGGGGAGGCCCATTGTCTGATCCAGCAGAGGAGGAGGAAGGACAAGAGAACTACTTGCCAATGCCCAACATTGGGTAAAGCAGACTTTTGTTACCTTTTGGCCAGGTGTGGCACATTTTTTCAAAAGCTAATTTAATTTCTTTTAAAAAATAATTTAAAATAATTAAAATAAATGTATAATTTGAACACCACTATGTCCATATCTTTGTCACGTACACCAGTATCTGTGTGTGTGTTGAGTAATGTGGGTGTTATAGAGGACAACATTTATGTCATATTGGGGGGGCATGGCGGTTGTAATGGTCCAGTATGGTGACATGTTTCCAAGGTCACACCATATAGCTGTATCTAAACCGTTGCCTAATGTGATTGTTGTAAATTATTCTCACAAACTTTAACCTGTGTGTGTTGCAACAAGGGATGACACAGGATGTAGGTGGCAAGATTTTTATTACATAACAACATGTTGTGAAAACATTGCCATCACAAACCAAAAGCCTTGGTGAGCTTAGGAGTAGCCAAGACAGACTACCCACTTTCCCAATGTGGGATACTATAAGAAGAGAGGCCAACGTGGCCTAAAAACAAAAGGTGCCAACATGGCAACAAAACAAGGGTCCAACATGGACAACAGTAGGGGAGTATGTTCCCCTTATTGGGTGGGGTGTGAGGGATTATGGACCGTGCTGGACTGGGCTCTTTGGAGGGCGTTGATCAGGGCACCCAAGCGGGCAAGGTGTTGCTGCCCTTTTTGGTATGCCCTCTCCAAATTCTGCTGTGCCTGCTGGTGAGCAAGCTGCAGCTCTTCAATGGTTGGGACACCTGTATGGTAAAGAAGGACATTAGTGAGTTACCTTTGTATGTGTGGGTGGGTGTTTGAGGTACTTGTTAGTGATTATATGTATGCAGCACTGCACCATCCCGGATCACATCTGTTGGAGATGGGGATGGGCTGACAACCCAGCCGGCTGCACGGGATCCTTCTCCTTCATCAAAAAAATAAACAAAAAACAGGACTCGCATACATGTGTGTGGAGAACACAACAATAACTACATTTGCAAGCTGGTAGGCCTTAGCAGACACTTACCACCATACACTGCAGCAGCAGGCTGAAGGGGAGGTTGTGTGGCCACCAAGACACATGGGCCCTCCGGGGCTGGTGAAGTCCCTGCTGGGGATGGAGTGGCTGGGCCCTCCGGGGCAGGTGGAGTCCCAGGTGGGGAGGGACTGGCTGGACCTTCCGGGGCAGGTGGTGGGGGTGTCCCGGGTACCGGTGGGGACTGTGGAGCGTCCCGAGACACAAAGTCCTCGTCATCTGTAATCACAAACATGTTAACAGACAAATGTAAGAAAAGGCACATAACAGAAGGAAAAAACCTTATGTGTGTATGAATTTAATGAGGGCATGAAGGATACAGTCAAAGGTTATGGTATGCGCATACCCTCTGGTGAGGGCCCACTCTGGTTTGCCTCATTAGTCCAACACCAGTGCCCACATATTTTGAACGTTACATAACCCTTGGCTTAGCATGGTAGGTATTTGAATCTTGAACACAAGAACAGCCAGTAAGCCTCATGTGTTTGCAGCATGAGGGCCAACACATATCAGTGAGATTGGAGTCAGTATTCTGTATTGTGATGATTGTGTACAACAATTGAATGTGTTACAGGTCACATATGTGCTGCAAGGTGTCATGTGTGTGTTGAACATCACATTATTGTGTTTTTGTCACCTTTGCAGTCAGGACACCACTATTTATGACACAACATACATCAAGGGCCACTGTAGCTGTCACCATTTGTCTGACAAATGAGTGTTTCATACACCTTCATGTTCCACAGTAACCAACATGCCGATGCACATTGGTGATACATCCACATGGTGGCTTAGGCCACATTATGTGTCATGCCACAATACCACATGATGTTTGTGTAGTGTTTGAAATATTTAGCTTTCCATGTGTGTGTTTGGCATTGCCACATACTCACTATGCAGCCTGGCAATCCTGGCACGCAGATCCACAATGCGGCCTGGGGACTTATGTTTCAGGTCCGCAATTTTCATCTGGATCTGTTTGCAGGTCCTCTCAACCCCCAGTTTGTTGATCAGGGCCTGCTGGATCCTCCGGAGTATGCTGTGTTTACGCAGCCTTGGGTGCCGGTGCCGCTGGTCACACCATTAATCCTGGCGGTCACACAAGTCTATGAGAAGCATTAGCTCCGCCAGACCGCATGTGGCAGTGCGCTGTGCGGCAGCCATGGCTCCTCTCCTATGTGCAAGGGGGGGCAGGCACCTGGCAGGCAGGGAGTAACCAAAACAAATGTCATGACGTCTTCACGCACACTAGTGCCGCCAAACAACATTGAGGATGCTAACAAGGTAGCCGTCCGCGGAGCGGGCTGAGCGTAATCTAGCCAATAGCGTCACCAAAATCACAAACGTTTGAAGTGCGCTGCCCATGGCACCAATGTGTGATGTGTACACAAACATCTGCACTGTCAAGCTTGGCAGTATGGTGGACACAGTGAAAGTTACAATACACGCGCACTGCATAACATGTGCTACACAATGCATGCGTAATTGTACTAATGTAGTGGATGAATGTGTCGGTGAAGATGTGTGTGGTGCTGAAGTGACAGCTCTTCAAATATGGCGCCCTGTCAAGTGACAGCCAATGGAAAGACAGTAGCCACAACCAATAAGCGCTAACGGGGCGCAGCATCCAGTACGCTGTGGCATGCCTCTGGGAAATCAATAGACGACGCTGATTCCAGCCCCATCACCCGTTCACACGCCAAAAGCCTGGAATTTTGCCTTCCTGTTTGCCTCTGATTTTGCAGCAGTGCTGTCAAAACGCAACCAGGCATAACCTTTTTTATCGCCGCTAAATTCCCCAAATACACGCCGCAATTCTGAGGCAATTTGACGGCGTTGGTGACGGGGCTACAGATTGCCGGTCAGATTTCTCGCCGCGGTGTCGGCGTGTAAAGGTACCCTTAGACTTTTTCTCTGATTGTCCCACTCCTGGTTTTAGCTACAAAAACTGCAGGAGCACTCGCGTAAAAATATGCAGCAAATACACAGTATGTGAACGCATCCTAACTGTTTAAACGTGACAACCAGATTACAACTCAGAGTTGATCTATTTGTATTTTAAAGGAAAAAAAAATAAAAAAATGTAAGTGAGCGCTGTACTTTTATTTATATCCCCATTATTTAATGAGGCCCTCCTCCACGTGTATTCAAAAGGGCATCGGAGTGCCTCACAATTTTTGGCAGCCTACAAGGGGCAACACTATGGGATACCCACTTCCTAATAATGGGAACATACAATATTTAATGAGGCCCTCCTTCACGTCTCTTAAAAGGGGCATCAGAGTGCCTCCCAATTTTTATTTTTTTTTCATCTTTAATGTAATTAAAAAAAAAAAATAATACATCAACACTGTTTCACAAGTGAATATGAGCCCTTAACATTTACCCTAGGAAAATCCATTTTGGCTTATTTTTTGGATATTTATTGTGTCTGTAAACGTGGCGTAATACTCAGACAACATTGGTCACAGCAGTGACCTGGGAGTCAGAAATGCTAACAGGGGTCTTCCCCATGCTGTTCCCATTTCATTTGAGCACTGTTCTTATACCTTTATGACTGTTTTAGGGTTTATCCAGGCTGCCTAGGATGCCGCCGGAAAAATGCTTGGGTTTCCCATAGGTTGACAATGAGCTCGGTGCTCGGGTCGAGCATCTCGATATGCTTGACTTGAGGATCAAGCACTCGAGCATTTTACTGCTCACTCATCACTAATCCAGAGTGCTGCTGCGCTATTATGCTGAATTAAAAACATAACAAGTTGAGTGCTTCTATCGGCGTGACACAACCATGTGCACACAAACAAATAGCCGAATGACAGCAGCGCACAACAGCAAAACTGTTGAGCACTGCTGTCAGTCAGACAATTGTTTTGGTGCACCTGGTTGTGTTACACTATTACAGCACTCAACAGCCTGAGTATTGCTATATGAGTGACCACTCTCCCCCAGTGTCACAGCCATGGATAATGAATGATATCTTCCAGCGAGAAGCATAAAGAAGAGTACCGCTGCTTGGTAGCATCTTAAAGATTGTAAAATGACTGTAGATTTACTCCTCTAAGCCCCCTCTATATACAATACTACCCTGCAGTGCATGGTCCTCAAGCCCTGTATACAGCCTCTATATGCAGTACTTCACTCCTAATCCCTTATATATACAGTCTCCATATTGAGTACATGACTCAGCCACTGTATATGTCGGGCCCACTGGGACGGGGGTACTCAGTACTGGACCGGTCTGCTGCTGGGGAAGTCACGGGTGGTCCTGGTCCGGTCCGTGTCCCGGGCTCGGCAATAAAAGGGAATATTTACAGGGGTTGTCAGTCGTGACGCCACCCACTATATGCGGTCAGTGATGGGGCCGCCGCTGCTGCAGAACCTCCGGGGATGATGGCATAGCAGCTTAGGTGTAATAGTTCCAGTGGGTAGAACTGTGTTCCCCGGGGCAGTAAGGGTTAAGTTTATTGTGGAGTGTGTAGCACACTTACTTTGCAGACGCTGCAGGGATCTCTCCTCTTTGCTGGTGCTGACAGGCTGTATCCTGTATGGAGAGAATCACTTTCATGCAGAAACACAAGGGAAGCAGTTCCAGGGTTTTCCGTGTTTACTCTCAGTTCTTCAAGTCACTTTACAGCTCAGTTACAGTTCTTACAATGTTCAAGTACAGTTCTTAATACACGGGCACATTCTCCCTCTCCGGGTTCCCTTTGCTCTGCAGCCAGGCCTCTCTCTCTGTGACCCCTCACACAGTCTTTAGGGTCCTTTCAGGGCTATTACGGTCTCCGTCTCCACGGGTGTGTGTGTGTGAAACGCCGGACAGTATGGCGGTGACTCGGGCCCCTGTGGGTCCTTCAGTTTGTCACTGAGCTGCCTGTCCTTTGGGGTAGGGATCTCAATCTGGAACTAAGACCCCCGTCGTGTTGTTTGGGGATGCCGGGTAAACTACGGTCCCCTCTAGAGCCGACACTCTACTTCAGCCCAGCCTCCAGCAATCCTCAAGTCTGAGGCTCTACCAGGCTCCTTTCTCTCTGTTCCTCTCGGTATCATAGGAGGGACTTCTCTGCTTGCAGTCAGTAGCTTCAGCTGCGTTCTTGGGGCCCGGGTATCACCGTCCCTCTCCGTTCTCTCACACTCCTGGTGGTATCAGCTTTGGATGGGCTTTCTCTCTCCTCCGGCTCACACTGGCTCGGTACAGATTCTGCGCTCCTATGCCTTACACTCACAGGACGTGTGATTCTTTCTGTCTTTTCAGCTCGGCACCTTGGGCCTAGTCTGGGTCTTTGCTGTTCAGCTCACTGTGGCCTACTGACTTCCTTACTCCTCCCCCTTCCTATATACTGTCAAGTCACCTGTCTATGGGTGTGCCCAACCCACTCCTCCAAATCCACCACCCCTCAATCTCATAGAGTATCTAATCTCAGGGCTGGATGCTACCTTCTCCTACACGTGGGTTGTGTGGGCTGTGAGGGTGTTGTTGTGCAACAAGTGTCCT
Organism: Allobates femoralis; assembly: GCA_033576535.1. Taxonomy (NCBI): domain Eukaryota; kingdom Metazoa; phylum Chordata; class Amphibia; order Anura; family Aromobatidae; genus Allobates; species Allobates femoralis. The sequence continues at coordinate 344,350,939 of JARQOC010000002.1, read as the reverse complement.
ACCTGCCTGGCTGCAGTTCCCTTTGTGGTCTCCTGGACGCAGGGGCGCCACATATACAGCCTCCATATATAGAATCCATAGTCAATACATGCTCCTATGCTTTTGAATCCAAACTTCATATGCAGTACATGCCTTTCTGCCTCTGTATACAGTCTCCATGTGCAGTATGCTTCTAAGCATCTAAATGCAGCACACAACCCAGTCTCTATATACTCCCTCCATATGCAGTGATGCTCCTCAGCTTCTCTATACAGCCTTCATATGTTGTACTCTATCCAGCCTCTGAATACATCCTCAAAGAGTTATTTATGTTCCCATTCCACTTTATACAACTTCCATATATAGTGTGCTCTTATATACAGCTTCCATGTTTAGTTTTATCCTGTATACAGCTGCCAGGTGTAGTGTGCCCCTGTATATAGCTTTCATGTGTGGTGTGCCCCTGTATACAACCTTGGTCCACATTACATTGCTCCTCAGCCTTCAGATGCAACTTGTTGCACCTCTTAATAACTTGTTTCTCTTTGTGAGGGGGTCAATCATCAGTGTTCCTCTGCATGAGCATGTTTTCCTACTTCCCAACTTTAAACGTACAGCACTGCTGGTGCATGCATGGGTTCTTCAGCACCGCTGTAGTTTTTATAATATCACTTGCGATCACTGCACAACAACACATAACAGATTGGGATGTGATTGCAACTGATTATATCCAAGGTACAATGCGGCTGAAGCACCTGGCAGTTGGACAGCCCAGAACAACTACTAGGGAATGGACCAGATGGGTATCTAACCCCATTCCCCCGGCCAAGCTAGCCCCTGGACGCAGATTATGCACCTCTCACCAAGGCCATTTGTTGTTGCATCTAGGCACAAATGATTGCATACACGCTGCAGTGCCTAAAAATTGGCCCACGAGTTGCCCAGATTTTTAACAGTGCTGATTACTGCATGGCCAACCTGCTAGATCCTCACTACAAGGAAAATGTGACATCCTCACTTCTGTCACTGGTGCATTATCAGGTCCCCTCCTATTCATGGCCTCAGTACCGACAACAAGCAAAATTGAAAGGGAGTCCTATTCCTTAATTTAGAGCTTTAGCATTCTAGCGTGGCTGCCTGCTTTGAACAATATTTTTTTAAATACAAACTCTTCAGGCACCCGGGACCCTTAATTAACAGCATCAGGGAGGCGTCAGAAAGCAAATGGGCAGAGACTGCCAGTAGCAAGGCTAGCTGAGAAACCACCAGCTGGATAAAGAATCCATCTATGAGGTTTTAAACTACAGCAGCTTTAGTGTATTCTACTGGAGCTGGAATATTAAAGGCCACTTTACACACACAGATATCTGTGACCAACATCTGAACAGATCTCTGGTTGCAGTGAAATCATGGACACATTGCTCTATTTTGTGGCTGTGTACAAATGTAACAATGTGTTAGAATCAGGTTTTTTCCTGATCTTCCAGATCAGGAAAAAAAACCACAAGTGTGAAAGGCCCCTTAAAATGTTTATTTTATTCATTTAATTTTTATATAACCATAATTGCTATTGTGACAGAACCCCTGTAAGTAATTTGATGGCAGGTAATTGGCATGCTCTTGTCCTCATTTTGCTTCCTTTTACAGTCCCCTAGCCATTACTATGACCATTTTAAAGGCATTTTACAGCACATATGTTCTTGTTTCCATTGGCTTGTATTGGGTTTAGAGTACAGGGTCAAGTTCGGGTCAAGTCAGAGCACCAAATCAAACTTTTAACTAAAATCTGGTCGAACCCGGCGAGCCTAAAACTTCCATGGGTCCGCATATCCTTACTGAAGAGATCAAAAGTGACTACATAAGAATCTTAAACAGATATTGTTAAATGACACAAAGTGCAAATTTGCATATATCTGAGAGGAGGGAAGTGGCTACAATCTCCTCACCTACTTCGCTGTCTCCATAAGGTAGATAGCAAGTTCCCAGACAAAATTCTATAAAGTTCAGTGCACTTCAGCATATAGACTAAAGAACCTTTCTTTTGTTAGTGTAGATAATGTGTTCCAAAAATGCCAAGGAGGCACATACAAAAACATTGCCTGTAAGAGAAAACAAACCAGAGATGAGCAGAAATAGAAATGTTTGGCCTAGAGATAACCCCACTCTTCCTTTACATTGCTGTTCATGTCATTAGGTTTGTATCCTAACTCCCTGTACTTTTTTTCACAATAGAACATTATGCATTATCTTTATTAAACATTATGAGTCCAAGAGTCCAAAGCACTTTATTTTTATTTCAAGATGTGGTCAATTCATTCAGTTACATGTACTGACTGCATTTATACACTTCATTTCAAATTAAAAAAAAAATCTTACAATTTCCTTTGTGTCTTGATGTGGACTATGGAAAGAGGCCATGTTGTCAAAATGTGTAGATGATTAGATATATACTAGCTGTGAGCCCGATTCTAAAGAATCGGGAGTCTAGAATCTGGAGAGAGAGAGAGGGAGAAAGAGAGGGAGACAGAGAGATATAGATATAGATAGATATAGAAATAGATAGATGGAGATATAGATATAGATAGATGGAGATATAGATATAGATATAGATATAGATATAGATACATAGATATAGATATAGATAGATGGAGATATAGATATAGATATAAATCCAAGTAAAAAATGGAGGCAGCCCTTCCTTCAGTTCAGTTATATGGGCTTTATTCCCAGGACAGCAACGTTTCGACTCGGTGGTCTTTCTCAAGCAGTGTCACAAATACAACTGAGGTGCACATATTTATAGCACCCATAAAAGGGGCTCATTAGGTGTACAATTAGTGTTTAATGGTGGGTTTACACACACCAATTTATCTGTTCAATATCTGAACAGATCTCTGGTTGCAGTGAAATCATGGATACATTGCTCTATTTTGTGGCTGTGTACAACATGGAGCAATGTATCCATGATTTCACTGCAACCAGAGATTGGTTCAGAGATTGAACAGATAAATTGGTGTGTGTAAACCCACCATCACAATAAATATATCATATCTACAGAAAATACAGTGTATACAATTTCAATCTTATTACAAATGAAGTGTATTAAAACATGACATAGTCATTAACATAGTGCTTAAATATGTTAAAACGTCCCTATGGACTTAATTAGTATATTGTGCACATGTGTATATAAGTAAAAATCATCTTACTCAGGTAATATGGCTTGCTGCACTTCCATCATAATTCCCAACAGGAAACCGCTGGACTCCCAGCGTGTAGTTTCCTCTATTGCCCATGCTCAGTAACTCTATTTCCTCCGTCCGGCCACCATTACCTATTACGAGCCCTCGCGCATGCGCACTAGCGCACCGGGACTCTCAATGTGTAGTTTTTTGCCATTCTGCGTCTGAATTCTTGCGCATGCGCACTACCGCTGCGAGAATCTCGGGCGCCATCTATATCTATCTATCTATATCTATATCTTTCTATCTATCTATCTATCTATCAATCTATCTGATGGATAAGTCCATTATATCTCTATGGGAAGTGAGGCGCTATTCTGATTGGTCGCTGTGTGCTGCCGGCGACCAATCAGAATAGCGCCTCACTTCCCATAGAGATATAATGGACGACTTTGAGTTTCAAATTTCCCGCTTAAGTGAGGCGCTATGCTGATTGGTCGCTGTGTGCTGCGCCGACCAATCAGCATAGCGCCTCACTTCCCATAGAGATACATAGCGGTGTTTCGAGCGAAGTATAGCCGGGCCCTTGGTTCTATTTTCGGCCACGGGTCTCGGCTTTCGTTGGTCGTCGCCCTGCAACGGCTCGCAATGGCCGCGAAGCGGCCATTGCGAGTGAGTCGCGTGCGCGAACAAAGCCACGAACAAAGCCACGGAAGTAGCGCCGGAAGTCGCTACGGCAATTATATAATAGATTAACTCTTAAATGATATGTAATGTAGTGGTACGTCATGTGCCGCCTCCATGAGCAGATCATAGCTGTAGTATTCAGCATAGACTGGATGTGCTATTTTATGATTTACTATTCATGTGTCAATTGTGGCTTATTACAGGGGCTCCCATTAGTTGCTCACCCACAATTTTTAATTATTTCATGTCTGTCATGTCTGTATAATGTTTTTATGAATTGTTTAAAAAGATAGTTATAAAAGATGCTGACAGGGAAGTAGTGGAACTATTGAATTTTGAGGAGGAAGCTGATAGTAACCCCAAAATGGAAGGAAGCATAGATTGCCCTGGGACCACCACAACGCTAGCAGCCACATCAGGGCAGAGGAATGGGAGTAGAGTCAGACAGACACAAGACTATTATCCTTGGAGACCCTTTGAACAGCTAGCTACCGTCAAGGCAGAAAGTGTTGCCACCGTTGAAATTTCTCCCAGAAAATTATTGCAGCTATGCATTTTGTCATACAAATTATTATTATTTCCCTTGTGTGCGTTGGAACAACACAAAAAAAAGTAGAATTGGACATAATTTCAAACAAACTCTAAAAATTGGACAGACAAAATTGTTGGCACCTTTCCAAAACTTGGTTTCAAGCATCTGATGCTCTTTCAAACTGACTTGGGGCAAGTGACAGGTTGGGTAATATGAAAATTACTCAATTACATCGTGTATCTGTGTGTGCCACACTAGTCATGGAGAACAGAAAGAGAAGATAATTGAGTGAGGCCTTGAGAACCAAATTTGTTGAAAAATAACCATCGCAAAGTTGCAAGTCCATTTGCAGAGATCTTTATGTTCCTTTGCGCACAGTGCACAACCTATTTAAGAAGTTTACAACCTATGGTACTGTAGCTAATCAACCTGCACTTGAAAGCAAAGAAAAAATTATAAAAGTTTGCAAAGCAGTATAGTCTGAATGATGGAGAAGCAGACCCAATCATGTACCAAAGAAATTCAAGCTGTTCTGCAAGCTCAGGGTTAATCAGTCATCACAACATTTAAAGGGAACCAACCACCCCAAATGACCCCCCCGGACTGTTAATATGTGTCCCTACACCCAGCACACACATTTGGGGCAATCGTTTTTGCTAAAAAAACTGTTTAGTACAAGCTAAGATATAGCTTTATGAAGTTTAATAAATCAAGACGAATGGGTGTTACCTAGCTTTGTCTTCTTGCCTGTCAGCCTCCTCTTCCCCCTCCCTTCAGTGAAGCCCTTCTGTGCAAGCCGAAAATGAAAGGGGGCGGGGCTCCGGCATGGCGCGATTTAGCCCCGCCCCTTTCATGACGCGGCCAGGCTCTTTGAAGGTGAGAGGGGCGTGCATAATTTATCAGGCAGCAGCAGACAGGCGGGGCATTTTCGGCTTGCACAGAAGGGCTTCACTGAAGGGAGGAGGGGAGAGGAGGCTGACAGGCACGAAGGACAAAGCTAGGTAACACCCATTCGTCTTGATTTATTAAACTTCATAAAGCTATATCTTAGCTTCTACTAAACAGTTTTTTTAGCAAAAACGATTGCCCCAAATGTGTGTGCTGGGTGTAGGGACACATATTAACAGTCCGGGGGGGTCATTTGGGGTGGTTGGTTCCCTTTAAATAAAAGAGAAAAAGTTAGAGTGGCACTAACACAGGATCCACCAGTCACTCGTTTGACCATAATCAATACAACACAGAAGAAAGAAACGTGTATATATGACCGGGATCAGGGAAGAAATATATATTCAACACTTGATAAAGTGAAAAATAGTTTTTATTACAATAAACTCGTGTGTACAAGGTAAAACAAAAGCACAAAAACATTTAAAACCATTTAAAATATGTGCAACACCGCACAGATAGCATCAGATATGCATGCCTCCTATAATTTTAACAATAATAATAGTCCTGCAAAGCTGACCTGGTGACAAAACACAACAGTGAATAAATATTTGCACTAGTTCCCATGATAAGAAGACCAACAAAAAACAGGAGCGGAAAAAAGACCCTAGAGTATTGGAACTGTAGAAATCTATTGCAACCTGAGCTCAGCTCAATAAGGCAGAGAGGTGGAAAAAAAAAAAAAAGGCCTTGATTAAATGTCTGTTACTCTATAAAGTGAGTCAAAGGCTGCCTAGTTAATGATAGGACCTGAACAGACCACAAAGCAAAGAGAGACAATACTCTGGGTGAACCGCATACCTGTGAATAAAGACAAATTTGTGCAGATTAGTCACCAGTCACTTTAGACCTGCAGGCAAGGAGGCATAGGAAGCGTGGCTCTGGACCTACGCGTGTCGCTGCCCAATTGACAGCTTCATCTGGGTAGAGCACCACTAGGGGTGTGCCCAGTTACCTTATATCCACATGTTAATAAGCAGCACCTGCAGAGGAGGCTCCATACCCAGATGAAGCTGTCAATTGGGCAGCGACACGCGTAGGTCCAGAGCCACGCTTCCTATGCCTCCTTGCCTGCAGGTCTAAAGTGACTGGTGACTAATCTGCACAAATTTGTCTTTATTCACAGGTATGCGGTTCACCCAGAGTATTGTCTCTCTTTGCTTTGTGGTCTGTTCAGGTCCTATCATTAACTAGGCAGCCTTTGACTCACTTTATAGAGTATCAGACATTTAATCAAGGCCTTTTTTTTTTTTTTTTTTTTTTTTTTTTTTCCCCCTCTCTGCCTTATTGAGCTGAGCTCAGGTTGCAATAGATTTCTACAGTTCCAATACTCTGGGGTCTTTTTTCCGCTCCTGTTTTTTGTTGGTCTTCTTATCATGGGAACTAGTGCAAATATTTATTCACTGTTGTGTTTTGTCACCAGGTCAGCTTTGCAGGACTATTATATTTGTTAAAATTATAGGAGGCATGCATATCTGATGCTATCTGTGCGGTGTTGCACATATTTTAAATGGTTTTAAATGTTTTGTGCTTTTGTTTTACCTTGTACACACGTGTTTATTGTAATAAAAACTATTTTTCACTTTATCAAGTGTTGAATATATTTCTTCCCTGATCCTGGTCATATATACACGTTTCTTTCTTCTGTGTTGTATTGTTCCCTTTAAATAAAATGAAATGCTATAGCAGATTCTGTATGCTAATACAGAAAGTTAAAAAAAGCTAGACTGCAGTTTGCCAAAATGTATGTAAGTAAGCCAAAATCCTTTTGTACAACTTGTTTACAAAAGAGACCATAATAGAGCTTTTTGATAAAGCACCTCATTCTACTGTTTACCTAAAGTGGAAAAAAGCCTACAAAGAAAAGAACACAGTAACTACAGTCAAATATGGTGGAGGCTCAAAGATATTTTGTGGTTGTTTTGCTGCCTCTTGCACTTGGTGCCTTGACTGTGTGATAAATATTTTCAAATCTGAAGATTACCAAAGGATATTATGTTGCAATGTAGTGCTCAGAGTTAGGGATGGGCGAATACTAAATTACTCGGACTCGCTAGACTCTAACGAGTAGGATCCCGATACTCACTACTCGTTGCGAGTCTAACGAGTCCAATGTAAATGAATGGGGAAGTGAGTATTGCAGCGATTCCTCTGCTGCTGGACCGCATAAAGGGAAAAACCTGCAATTCCCCATTTTATTCTTTCAAAGCCAGCAGCAAAAAGGCTTTTAAAGAATAGTTTAAAAAAAAACGGATTGAACTGTTCTGGTTCAATCCGGTCCCATAGACAGTCATGTTAAAGTTAACCGGCTTGAACTGGACCGGGACAATCCGATTTGTTTTAACATGACGGTCTATGTAACCAACATGACGGTCTATGTAACCGTATTAAACCTGACCGTTTTTTTTCAATCTGAAGGGTTAGTGCAAAATTAGTTAGTGCGCAAAAGCAGTCACCAAGGTGTACTGTGGTGCTCTCTGCGTCACCGCTATATGGTACCGTGCATGCTGTCAGTTAGCAGAGCAGCAGTGCACTGTCCCTAGCAAAAATTAAGCTGCAGGGGTAAATATGACCCCAAAACTATCTGCTGGAAAAAAAAAATCTTAGCTTCTGATTTCAGCTCTGAGGAAAGCTGAGTGAGCTAAGCTCTGAGGTCGGTGCTGTGTGGAACTGTAAAGCTGCTCCTGCCTGTCTCCCTGCCCTACAGTCCCTTACAGAACTCCTCCGTCCTGGTAGCTCTCACAAAAGCTTTTGGGTTAAATCTGAAGAATTTCGAGGTGGATTTCCTACACTGACTGACACTCCCTAGGATCTTCTGCAACTCTCCCTACACTAGCTCAGATCGTCATAGGAATGTGCCCAAAATGGTGGGTGCAAGGCTTATATACAGCCTTGCCTTGTCATACATGACATAGGCATCACGATGGACAGCAGCCAATCATAGTAATGCCACAACCAACATGGCTCCGGCATTACTGACTATGATTGGATAACATGCTGGGCTGGCTCTTCACTTTTTTCATAGCTAACATGCTAGGCTGTCTCCGTCTCGTAGCGTAACATTAACATATTCTATATTCAGCGAGTACCGAATACAGAATACAGGAGTAGACTCGCTCGTAATACTCGCTGCTGACAGCGGGTATCTGGTAACCGGTCAGGTTTTGTAACGATTCAGGGACAATCCGGCTGCATAGCAAACATGTTAGGTTGAAATGGATTGACATGGAGTCTATGACCGCTTTAAGCAGGTTCTTTATACCGGGACTAAACCGGATTGTACCAGTTTGCACAGATCCGGGTACATTAAACATTGATGTCTATGGTACCTGATTGAACCTGACCGGGTCAATCCGGGAAAATCCGATTCAAAGAAGTAGAGGAATAGAATTTACAATTGATTTTCATTGGACTCGTTACTGTGCGAGTAATCACAATGAAACTCGCAGAGTAAGGAGTCGACCGAGTACCCTACTACTCGCAGAGTAGCGAGTAGTAACGAGTAGATTCGCCCATCCCTACTCAGAGTCAGAAAGCTGGGTTTGCTTTCTAGGTCATTGGTCTTCCAGCAGGAAAGTTACCCTGAACATACTTCAAGAAGCACCCAAGTATGGTTGGAAACAAATCGCTGGAGAGTTCTAGAGTGGAGAGCAATTTGTCTGGTTCTAATTCCTATTGAACACCTGTGGAGAGATCTTAAAATTGCAGTTGAGAGAAGGCACCTCTCAAATATGACAGACCTGGTGCAGTTTGCAGTAGAAAAGTTGTCCAAAAATTCCAGTAAAGATGTTTAAAAAGCTTATTGATGGTTATAAGAAGCACTTGATTACAGTTATTTATTCCAAAGGGTTTGCAACCAAGTATTAACTTGTGCTGTTAGCTAACAGCCTCTCCCCCTTCCCTTGAGCACAAGTCCCTGTAACCTGCATGAATGATCAATAAAGCTGGATATTTCTAAGAAGCACGAGTGCCGCTCTTTACTCTGGAAAGAGACTGAGAAGTGTGGAACTGTATGGAGAGGGGGCAGCGTGTGTGGATAGTGTAAGACCACAGCAGGAGGGGGAGGCAGTATACAGAAAAGGGGAAGTTTTATGATTGAAAACAGTATCGACAGTATAAGGGGACAGAGTGTGATAGGACAGTGTGATGAGGGGGCCAGTATGTAAAGGAGGGGGGCAGTGTGGTGGGCAAGTACCATAAGAGGGACAGTGTGTAAATCATATTTTGTGTATGGAACAGTGAGGCACAATTATTTATTTGGGGACAAATAGTAGGGCAGATATTTTTACTAAGAATTTTAATCATTCTGCTTTTTTATCTTGCCGGGATGGGTTGAAGAAGACCAGAGAAGATGGAAGTCTGTAAAGACAAGCTATGGATGTGAAAAAGTAATTATGGTGTCTGGACAACATGAAGAAAAGAAAATGATGACTGTGATCAGAGGCAAGTTCTTCTATAAGGTATCTGGATGTAAAAGTTTATTTGTGATACTAATTCTCATCAGTGATGAGTGAATCTGCTCATCACTCTTCAGTACTCACACGGATAGCACAATATTCGGGCTTCTTGGTACTCGCCAACTACTTGTGTGCTCGCCTTGCGAGATTTGAGTGTGCTGCCAAGCATGTTTGGTGCCTGATTTTCAGCCGCTAAGCAGGCTGTGCTTGCTTGCTAATCACAGTAATGTAGCCATATTGGTTGTTGCATTACTCTTACTGGCTGGCCGATCAGCATCATAGTATCTATATAAGCCCTGCCACCACCATCTCATATGTATTGCACCTGAAAACAGTGTAGTGGGAGCATAGGGTCCGAGCGAGCAGTGTGTAGGGAGAGTGTTTCTGCCATCTGAGGCTGGGGTCACACATAGAAGTCCGTTTTTGGAAGTGATTTTCATCACCAATCCGTTTTTTATAGGGTGCTTTTTGAGCCTCCTGCACCCCTGAACGCTTTTGGACTTAGTCATTTTTTCATTAAAAACGCATATGCGTTAACGCATGCGTTAACGCAGGTGCCTATATGTGCCATGCGTTAACGCATGCGTTTCCCATAAGGCCCCATGTTAAAAAAACGCATGCGTTTTTTAACTGATGCCAAAAACGTTGCTAGCAACGTTTTTGGCTCAAAAACGGACAGAGCAAGGTTTTAAGGTCCAGGAAAAAACGGACAGGGTGTTTATTACATCCAATCCGTTTTTCTGTCAGTTTTTGGACATAGAAAAAAAAAATGACAAAAATGAAGCCAAAAACGGACCAAGGGCTTATGTGTGACCCCAGCCTAAGTCTAACAAAACAGCTCTTTTAAGAGCTCCATCGAGTCTATACTAGGTCAGAATAGTGTAAGGAGGGAAAATTGTAGAGCAGAGACAGACAAAACAGTAGTGTTCCAGTATGTCAATATTTGAACAATACAGCTCTTTTAGGAGGTAAATGGAGTCTAAACTAGTTCAGAGTAATATAGTGAGGGAGAATTGTGGAGCAGAGACAGACTAAACAGTTGTGTTCCAGTATCTCCATATTAAAACAACAGCTACATTTCCAGCACACATTGTGTACTATCTAATAGATTAGTTGTATTTTGTGTTGTCCGTTAAAAAGCACTGGTCCTTTTTCCACTAGTCATTTTTGGGGGTCAGACTTTGCTTGACCTGTGCCATAAAAATGTACCTAAATTATCATCTAATACGTTCCCAGTGTGCTGTTAAAATCATGTCAAATACAGTACTTGCATTCTGTGATGTTCATTAAAAAAGCACTGCTCTTTCTTGCCCCAGTTACTTTTGGGGTCAGACTTAGCTTGGCCTGTGCCATAAAAGGCTAAATTATTAGTTAATACGGTCCTAGTGCGCTGTTAAAATTGTGTCAAAAAGAGTAGTTGTGCTTTGTGATGTCCGTTAAAAAGCACTGCTCCTCCTTGCCTGGGTCTTTTTTGGGGTCAAACTTTGCTTGTCCTGTACCATAAAAATCTAAACTATTATTTAATACGATTCTAGTGTGCTGTTAAAATTGTGTCACAAAGAGTAGTTGTGTTTTGTGCTGTTCTTAAAAAACAATTGGTCCTTCTTCCCCCTCAAATTTTTGTGGTTACATTTTGCTTGGCCTTTACCAAAAACTTTCAAATATGAACCTTCTGCTAGTATACTCTTTAAATTCTATCAAATACAGTAGTTGTGTTTTGTGCTGTCTGTGAAAAAGCACTCCTCCTTCTTGCCAGGGTCATTTTTTGGGGTAAGACTTTGCATGTCCTGTGCGATAAAAATTGAAAGCATGGATCCTTCTGCCCCCTCAAATTTTGGGGGTCACATTTTCCTTGCCTATGTCAAAAACTTTAAAATATGAACAGTTTGTTAGTGAACCCTTTAAAACCTGTTAAATACAGTATTTGCTACATTATTTGCCTTTTCTGGTGTCCTTAAAAAAGCACTGGTCCTTCTACCCCCACAAATTATTGGGGTCACATTTTGCTTCAAGTATAAACTCTCGTAGTGACCTCTTTAAATCCCATTAAATACAGCAGTTGCGTTTTATACTGTCCGTTAAAAAGCACTGGTCCTTCTGCCCAATCAAATTTTTGGGGTCACATTTTGCTTGGTCTGTGTCAATAAGTCTTATGAAGGAACACTGCCTAATAGGCCTATACATGTGACTGATCAAGTTGACTTATTGTATATCACAAAAATGTTCATCATGCTCCTGAGGTTGGTGAAGCATAAATTTAATGCAGCAGTTGCTATGAAGGCCCCCTGTCCAATAGGCCTACATGACTCACTCATACCCCTGTTCCAGATCAATGTTTAAACGTGAAATGCTAGACCAGACCCTGTGCTATGTATTCAAGCTGCACCATTATAACATTTTTATTCTGTGTCAATTGATGCCCCTTTTGTGGTATGTGACGCTAATTTTTGGAAAATATAAAGACTCATCTTGTGATGTCTTTGTTGTGTGTTTTGGGAATTTAACAAGGTTCGCTGAGCAAGATGCCTACAACTCACTCATCTCTTGATAAGTATTGAAGCTTTAAATATGAACCAAGCCTTGTGCCATCCATAATGCATAATGATGCTAGTTTTAACTCTGGGGAAGAGATAGCACCTTTCATGTTGTCTGTCTTTAATTTGAGCTGTTTTGGCATCTTTTGTGCCCCTGTGAAGGTGTTTTTTTTTTAGGCCGTTGATTTTGTTCCACATTCACTTGAATGGGGTTCGGTATTTCGGAAAAATGTTTGCCAATGTAGTCGGTGAACATCCGGTGCACTGAACCCAACCTGAACTTTAAAAGGTTCACTCATATCTAGTTAAGAAAACTTGCAAAAATGAACATTTTTGTTAAATTTAATTTGGGTTACTGGCATCTACAGGGCTTACAAAGTATGGAGAAATCCAGTCCTTCTTGAATTTTACGAGATTAAGTCTGTCTCCATTTTCCATTGCCAGATGAATGTGTGTATCCATTATGATTTCCATAAAACTAACAAAATGTACAGACAACATACTAGCAGCAGGGCAGGTCAGCACCTCAAAGACGTACAAGGAGAGATTGGGCCAAGTGTGAAATTTAGACACCAAATAGCATCAGGAATGATGCTGATATGGTCACTTAAGTACTCCTTCACCATCTTGGTCAACTTTTCCTTGTTTGTCAAAGTTACACCCACAGATAGCATTTGCTGATGTGACAGTTTATTTAAATTGACCCAGTTTTGGCACATTTTACACTTGCCTGTGTTGGATCTGGTGTGCGGGTCTCTACCCTGTAATTCTTGGTGTTGAAAAAAAGGAAGTACCTTGGTGTTCAGAAAGTCAGTTGGACATGGACTGTACCATGTGTGGAAAACTAATGTTCTCCTTCTTTCCTAATCTTCCCTTTCTATTCATTCACACATATAGCAAAATCACACTCACTGTGCCATTATGTATGCACTATTAATCGGCCTTATATATGTCACCCACAGACATTACCACAATTCTAAGTTGCACTAATTGTTCTGATTGTGTTAATATTACTGTGATTGTTTTTGATATGTTCATATATAGATCACTATCCTGACGAAGGTCTATGTTGGAGCAGAAACATCCTGTTGGATATAAACTTTTGAGAAAATAAAACTGAAGAGAAAAAACATTTATCTTGTTCGACTCTATTCATTCTTTTTGTGTGCCAGAGTTTACTTTGCAGTACAGTCTAGTGGGAACACCCTAAGGAAGGTTTATGAATGGTTTTCAACAAGAATTCTCCTACAAAGTATATTTGAAAGATTATTAAAATCACTTGCTCTACTTATTAAATAGAAATTTAAATGGCTATTATACTTTTAGTACCCCTTGACCATGTTTTCAACTTCTTCATCCTTGGCTTTGTTACAGGCGCAAATAGTCATTGCTGATTGATTGAAATTGGCCTAGTTTGTGCACATTTTTCCCCCACCTCTGTTCGTGTCCCTCCCAATTAATTCATGCTGTTGAAAAGAGGCGGTACTTCGGCCGCTAGTGTCGTCTGAGGGTGATGTTTTTAGCAAATGATCTACAATGGCCCTCTTGAAGGATTCCATTGTGCAACCCTTTGGTGACTCCAAAAAGAGAGAAGGATATTTCTACTCGTACCGCGGGTCGAGAAAGGTGGCCAACCAGTATCGGTTGTTGGAGAATATGTGTATCACACGAGAGTCTTGCAACAGACACTTACACATGAACTGTGCCATGTGGGCCGAGCTGCAAACAGGCAAAGTTTCTGTGTCCCCATCAGGAGGAACAATGCCATGCTGGACAGACATGAAGCTGGGGTTGGGAGTCCCCTCTGTAGCATTGGGAGTCCCCTTGGTAGCACAGAATAACAAGTCCTCTCCCTCCTCATCCTCCTCATTCTCATCCGATGTTGCCTCAGAATATTGGCTGAGGTGGGTAGTATGACCTATTGGGAAATCTTGCTAAATAGCCAAATACTGGACACTCAAAGCTTCCTCTTTGAGATTTTTCAATGATTGTTTCAACACACAGAGCAGTGGGATGGTTACGCTGATAAGAGCCTGATCACAACACAGTATAACACAAGGATGGCACACCGGGCAAAATAGTGTCGGCTGGGAACAGAGTATGGTGGGGCAGCCACGGCCAAGAGATCACTGAAGCACTGTGTTCCAACAAGCCTAAATAGCAAAATCTCCACGGCTAGCTATTTTGTAATGAGTAAGTTTAGTATTCGTGCCTATGAGTGCATGGATGGATATTTATGCTTTCTTTCCAAGCTCTCAGGTATGGACAACTGGATGCTTTGCTGGGACATGGAAGTTGATGTCATTGATGTTTGCTGTGTCTGCACAAATGCAGCTTGTGGGGAGGATGTAGGAGCACCTGCTTCCTGGACAGAAGATTGTGAAGGATGTAGCACAGGCATTATGGCAGTGGTTTTACCCGCAGATGCAGATTTATTACGCAGATGCGATGCCCAGCTACTGAGGTGTTTTGCTGCCATGTGGTTCTCCATACTTATGGTTCTCAGGTTGCGTTTCCCTTGGTCTCTGCTCAACTTGGTATGGCAAATGCTACAGATTACAATGTTTTTCTTTGAAGGACATTCAGAAAAAACTTCCAGACAACAGCTGATAGCCCCCTTGCCCTGACTTGGGGCACATTGTACTCTTGGGAACATTTGACTCAGTTCCCACTCTTGGCAAACCATGACCTCTTGGTCCCTGTGTTGGTGCTACATATCCATCTTCCTCTGTGTTGCCGTGCTGGCTATGCATGTCAATGGTCCAGGTTGGATCAGTGAACTCATTATTGACCATCTCATCTTTCATTTCAGCCTCCCTCTCAGTTGAGATTGTAGGCTGACCTGATGGCAACTGTGTCTCATCATCATTAGCATCCATCTCTGAGACAGTAAATTAGGTTCCTCAAATTGGTTTTCTTCTGGCCATATGTCCTCAAATACTTGTGCATCAATGCACGCCACCTCCCTCTTCAATGCTGCACAGTGAGAGGCCAGAGCCAACCAAAGGATACATCCAAAACAGATCCTTGGAGTGGCCTCGCTTTGGGTCATCTGTCTCCTGTGACTGATGATGGGGGGAAGAAGGAGGGCCACTTTGAGGATTGGATGGGCCTGCCTCCTGTATATCGACACACTGTGTGGTCGTGGAAGATTTGGTGCTGCTTGAGAAATGCGTAGAGTCCTTGTCCGCCATCCAAGGCAAAATCTGCTCTCGCTCTTCTGTCTTCCACACACGTTTACATTTCAGACCAGGAAATCTTGCCAGGAAAATAGTAGAGGCATCAAGCTTCTTCTGTCCTGTTACAGACTCTGTACCTTGTTGCGTTACACTGACAACACCACGCCCACATCCATGCTCCTGTCACTTAACAACAGGATTTTTGACATTTTGGGTTTGGTGACATATTTACAGATGTTGATGGCACAAGCCAAGCTAAATGTGACTGCAAAAATATTGGGTAAAAAGAACCAGGCAGCACAAAATGCAATTACCGTTCTGGATTTTGCAAGCAAACTAGCACCGTATAAATGTGGTTAAAGTTGATGGCACAAGCCAGGCTGTGACCCCAAAAATATTAGGGAAAAAAGTACCAGTGCTTTTTATCAAGTGGCAGCACAAAATGCAACTACTCTATGTGCTGGAAAAAAGAGCTACCTGACAAGAGTTGTTGTAATATAAACCCTGGAACAACAGTTTAATCTCTCCCTTCCTAATCCACAATGCTTCACTCCCTATACTGTGACCTTGTTCAGTGGGTTTAACTTTGAAAAGAGCTATGATATTCTGGTGCTATCCAACATCATACTTGGAGCAGGGAAGGGAATTAGTAGTGTCTCACTGGATACTGAAGAACACAGGTGCCAGGAACAAGTGGCTGGATACCACTCATTAGCAATAGCTAATAAGCCTATGATTAAGTACTTTGAAATGTGTCAGGCATTTGGGGGCTACGTCTCCGCATGATGTTTAATCTTGAAATGGAAATAAAATATTGAAGAATTTATTGAAGACATGCCTGGTGCTGGAAATTTTCTTCTTATTTTGCTTTTCTGGTGCTATGGAGGTAGTGAAAAGCTCCTTTAAATTCTCTCCCTGCTTGAAATACTCTCCCTCCCTACACTATACTGACCTAGTATACACTGCAGGTAGCCCTGAAAAGGACTTTGTGTTATATAGATGCGTGAAACACTCTCACTAGCAGCTGCTCGCTTTCTCCCTATGCTACTGAAATGCTGTTTCTGGATGCAATGTATGCAAAATGGCAGTGGCAGGGATTATGTAGACCTCATGACATTGCGCAGCCAGCCAATCACAGTAATGCCCCAATCAAGGTGGCTGCGACATTACTGTGATTGGTTAGGAAGCCCAGCATGTTTAGTGGCTGTAAATCAGGCACCAAACTTGCTGGTCGGGAAATATGAATATCATGAGGCGAGTACACAGATACTCACAATGTAACAAGTACTACGAATACCGCACTACTCGTGCAAGTAGCGAATACTAGCGATTACACTCACTCATCACTATTTGCAATGTTTTTTCCTTACAATCCTTTTTAAGACCCGATCGTTTGCATATTCCTGAGAATCACAATGGAGTTTTTTTTTGTTTTTTTTTAAACTCCTTAATTTCCTTCTCCCATTTTATAACATCATGTTCCAAGTCTCTCTGCTGCCTGAGCATTGTAAGTGCATTCTCAGATACTTTTTCTTTGAGTGTTTCATTTATAGCCTCAGTATTGCATTCAGTTTCTCCAAGGCAGAGTTATTATGGTCATGTAGGAGTTCCAAAAAAGTTTTGGATCACTCGTTAGCTGCATCTTCCCACTGGGGTACTAAATTCCTCCTCTTCATGAAAGGAGGGAAAGACTTGGATCCAGAGTCGCTGAGGGACCAACTCCCTTTCCAAGTATTTAGAGAGAAACTCTCTGTTCCACCATACTTTAGTATTATAGTCCTGCCTTTAAGCAGGTATTTATATTGGAGGATCATTGTTGCATCTACTGCCCATCACCAGTCTCAAGACCTAGAATACCATCTTCTTTGAATATGTTATCAAGTTGGTCGAGCCACGTCTGATCCTGGGCTCTGAAGTCCATTACAGTTAAAGGACACAGAGAAAACATACAAAAACATGAGATCCGTAAATATTATTTTACTTCTAAGGCTGGAGGCACAATGTCGTGCATCAAACATGGAGCGTGTTTGATGCACGACAGTGATGCGAGTTATATGCATGTTGTTGGGTGTGCGTGGTGCGAGCGTGGTGAGTGTGCCTGCCTGTATTCATGTGAGTGTGCTGCAAGTGTGTGGTGTGAGTACGTGTGTGCTGTGTGTGATTGTGATGCTGTCCATGGTCCAGAAGGACCGTGGACAGCAATTGTGGTGATTTTAAACTCGACGGCTGTCAAAGCCCCGGAGTTTGAATTTATCGCTTTGCCAGTACAATTATCAATAATGTCACTGTCAAAGCAGCGCTGAAACATTATTGTTTAAAAAACCCTCAGAAATCTCAATAATAAAGTGCTGTGTGTTAATAATAATTTTAACCCCCTCTGCAGGCTCTGTGCTACATCTCGGCATAGAGCCTGAAGATGCGGCTAATAAAAGCCAGTGTGTAAAGGGTTATAATGCAGTTAGTGTGCTGCCATCATGTTTACACAGAGTGTGTGCACTCTGTGTAGACATCGTGACAACACACCCTGGCAGTGCAGGGATTAATTCCTTTATTTTTGTGTTCCCGGCAATTGCCGGGTGGTTTTACATTACTGTGAAGACGCTCAGCTCCTGCACTGAGCTGTCCCTGGTGCTGAAACTCCAGCGTGATATTACTGTAATATCACGCTGGAGCTTCAGGACCACGAACAGCTCAGTGCAGGAGCTGAGCGTCTTCACAGTAATGTGATCTGACACCCTTAGACTTTTTTCTTTGGGGTCTTCAGAAGGCAATTGGCTATGCTGTGAAGATACGAGATGTGCAGCATCTGAAACAATGGATACTGGAAGCCTGTGCTAGCATTTCTTCTGCTGTGTTACTATCAGTGTGTTAAGAGTGGGAGAAGAGGGTTGCATTGACAATCCAACACAATGGGCAGCACTTTGAAAACATTTTATAAGTGGTCATAAACTTGTAAATAACTCATGAAAGAACAAAGTTACGTTAAAACCAAGCACACTATTGTTTTTCTTACGAAATTCTCAATAAGTTTGATTTGTCACATGTCCCTCTTCTCATTGAAAAAAGTAAAGTTGGATCCAAAATGGCTGACTTCAAAATTGCCGCCATGGTCATCACCCATCTGAAAAAGTTTTTCCCCTCCCACATACTAATGTGCCACAAACAGGAAGTTATTATCACCAACCATTCCCATTTTATTTAGGTGCATCAATATAAATGGCCCATCATGTACAAAGATTACATACATTGGAGCTAGATGATAACAATGGACCTTGTGTATCTAACCTGCAAGGATGGAGTAAACGTTTAAAAAAAAAAAACACAAAATAAGCATATATAGAAAGTTTGGTTGAGGGAAACTATATCTACAATATATATGTCTTGCGGTCACTCCCGTCTGAGGCCGAAATCGTGCGCCAGGGCTCATTGGTCGCCGCCAGCCGCGTCAACCAATGACCGCAGCGTATGCAAAACAGCCGCGCGCCGCAGCCGCGATTCAATAAGCAATGCAGGATTTCGGCCTCACAGACACCGTCCTGTCAGCCTCCTCCGGGCCGCACCCGCCCGCTGGAGGTGCGCCCATGTCTGGCCCTCTCTTGCCCGCCGCTGCCACACACCACTCCATTCCCCCCTCGCTCCATTCCCACCCCCGCTCAATTCCCTCCCCCCTGCTCAATACTCGCAGACGGTGTTTACATCGCCGCCGGAAGCTACAGCAGGTAATGAGCGGTCATATGACAGGCTCTGTGCATGTCACTTCAGCCCGCCTATCACATGACTGCTCATTACCTGCTGTAGCTTCTGGCAGTAATGTAAACACCGGGTGCGGGTGAGACCAGAGCGGATTGGAGGGGGGATGAATGTGTGCTGAACACTGGCCCTCAATCCTGCGCTGACCACTGAGCCTCCATCCTTTGCTGACCACTGAGCCTCCATCCTCTGTTAACCACTGAGCCTCCATCTTCTGCTGACCACTGAGCCTCTATCCTCTGCTGACCACTGAGCCTCCATTCTCTGCTGACCACTCTGCCTCCATCCTTTGCTGACCACTCTGCCTCCATCCTTTGCTGACCACTCTGCCTCCATCCTTTGCTGACCACTCTGCCTCCATCCTGCGCTGACCACTGAGCCTCCATCCTGCGCTGACCACTGAGCCTCCATCCTGTGCTGACCACTGAGCCTCCACCCTGTGCTAACCACTGAGCCTCCATCCTGTGCTGACCACTGAGCCTCCATCCTGTGCTGACCACCAAGCCTCATTCCTGCGCTTACCACCAAGCCTCCATCCTGCGCTGACCACCGAGCCTCCATCCTGCGTTGATCACCCTGCCTCCATCCTGTGCTCACCACTCTGCCTCCATCCTGCGCTGACCACTCTGCCTCCATCCTTTGCTGACCACTCTGCCTCCAACCTGCGCTGACCACTCTGCCTCCATCCTGCGCTGACCACTGAGCCTCCATCCTGCGCTGACCACTAAGCCTCCATCCTGTGCTGACCACTGAGCCTCCATCCTTTGCTGTCCACTAAGCCTCCATCCTGTGCTGACCACCAAGCCTCCATCCTGTGCTGACCACCAAGCCTCCATCCTGCGCTGACCACCAAGCCTCCATCCTGCACTGACCACCCTGCCTCCATCCTGGGTTGATACCATGCCTCCATCCTGTGCTCACCACTCTGCCTCCATCCTGCGCTGACCACTCTGCCTCCATCCTGCGCTGACCACTCTGCCTTCATCCTGTGCTGACCACTCTGCCTCCATCCTGCGCTGACCACTCTTCCTCCATCCTGCGCTGACCACTCTGCCTCCATCCTGCGCTGACCACTCTACCTCCATCCTGCGCTGACCACTCTACCTCCATCCTGCGCTGACCACTCTGCGTCCATCCTGAGCTGACCACTCTGCCTCCATCCTCTGCTGACCACTGAGGCATTGCGCAGTGCTAGCCCCCGAGCTACCATACTGTGCTATCCACTGAGCCACCATACTGTGCTAACCACCGAGCCAACATACTGTGCTAACCACTGAGCCACCGTACTGTGCTAACCACTGAGCCACCATGTACAGTGCTAACCACTGAGCCACCATACTGTGCTAACCACTGAGCCACCATATACAGTGCTAACAACTGAGCCACCATACTGTGCTAACCACTGAGCCACCATATACAGTGCTAACCACTGAGCCACCATACTGTGCTAACCACTGAGCCACCATATTGTGCTAACCACTGAGCCACCATATACAGTGCCAACCACTGAGCCACCATGCTGCGCTAGCCACAGAGCCACTGTACAGTGCTAGCCACTGAGCCACCATACTGTGCTAACCACTGAGCCATTATAGAGTGCTAATCACTGAGTCACTGTGTACAGTGCTAACCACTGACCCACCATACTGTGCTACCATGGAGCCACATTACTATTCTAATTATTGAGCTACCATATAGAGTGCCTACTACTGAGCCACCATAGAGTGCTAACCACTGAGGCTCTGTATACAGTGCTAACTAATGAGCCAGCGTATACTGTGCTAACCACTGAGCCCCCATATACTCTGCTAACCACTGAGCCCCTGTATACTCTGCTATCCACTGAGTCGCCGTATACTCTGCTAACCACTGAGCCACCGTAAAGTCTGCTAACCACTGAGCCCCATATACTCTGCTAACCACTGAGCTGCTGTAAACTCTGCTAACCACTGAGCCACCATATACTCTGCTAAGCACTCTGCTGCGGGCAGGATGGGGCCGGGGAACAGCGGCCGGGTGCAGGCAGGAGGGCGCCCCCCCTGCCCGCACCCACCTGCTGTCCCCCGACCCCCTCCTACCCGCACCCACCAGCTCTTCCCCAGCCCCCTCCTGCCCGCAACTGGCCGCTCTTTCCCGGCCCCCTCCTGCCCGCACCCGGCCGCTCTTACCTGGCCCCCTCCTGACCACTCCCGCCCGCTGTCTTCTCTGCCCGCACCTGGCCGCTGTCCCCCGGCCCCCTCCTGCCCATACTCGGCCACTCTCCCTGGTCCCCTCCTGCCCGCACCCGGACGCTTTTACCCGGCCCCCTCCTGACCGCACCCGCCTGCTGTCACCTCCTGGACTCTGGCACCGCTGCACACTGGCACCGCTGTACAGCGGTAATTCAAATCCTGCGTCGCTGATTGGTCAGGCCAGCCGCCCACAACCAATCAGCAACAGGGACAGTCTGTCCGCAAATTGGTGCGGGATTTCAACCACGCTTCGCTGATTGCTGGCAACTGGCCAGGTACAACCAATGAGCGATATTGGCGCAGGATTTAAACCCAGCTTCGCTTTGCATTATTCTTAAATCTTCATAAATAAACTACATGCATACTCTAGAATACCCGATTCTTTAGAATCGGGCCACCATCTATTAAGTTATAATTACATTAAGAAGTCTCTCTTTTTTTCTATTGAATGAAGAGAAAAAAAAAAACTATATGTATGTGCCACAATGAGCCTGTCAGGACCTAGGACCCTGTATATCTATGCGGTATAGATGGATAGATGGAAAACTACAAACAAAGACACATACTAAATCTATATGGATATCTGTAGCTAAATTAAATTATACAAGTAATTATCACAGCGAGAAGTGTTGTTTTTTCAGATCACAAAGCTCACAGATTCCAATAGATAGGAAGAAAAAACACATTCTAAGAAAAATATATGTGTGTACCACATAGAACCTACAGAAATCTAGGACTTATACACCTAAAAGTCCATAATAGATAGACAATATAGAACAAACACTGCTCCAGATCAAATTATAGATGATCTCTAAATTTGAGATCAGAAAAGGTATGTTTATGTGCAAATAGGATTATATATGGATACATACCCATTTAGATCCCGGACCAGGTTTGAAAAATGAAGGTTAGCTCCCAGAACAAAACCTCATATAAGACACACAGACCTCCGATGCATGTTTCGCTAAGGACTATTTAAAAGCTTCATCAGGGAGGATGAATGCAGAGTAGGACATTTCCCCATAAAATGATAGGTATTTTTAACCCCCCTCTTAATTAATATTGACTCTTCCAGACAATAATCATGAGGACTGTTGATAGCGGATCATGTGCAGTCATTGCCTTGCCCATCTGGAAGTCCACTCAGCAATCCTAGCAGTAATACTCACAGGCCTGAGAGTCTAGGGGGTATTCATGTCTCCCAGGCATGTTCACTGCTGTTTAGATGCCTGGCGAGACCAATAGGATGGTGGTGCCAACCGCTCATGTGCCCAGCTGTACTCCCAAGAAACATCAGAATATGGGGGTTTATGTAAAATCAGAAGCCCATTATTCTCTATGAATAAATACTATTACATGATCACTCCTACAACTTAAGGCTAGTGAATAGTTCAGACATCATTAATGACTATTCAGATATACAAAAAAATATGCAACTAGGATGACGCAATCCGATCTTCCAAAGCATCTTCTTATATGTTACTCATGCCATACAGATGATATTTAATTGAAGAAGGGTGTAATACAATAGCAATAACATCCATCAATAGAGTCTAATGGGGCAAAAAATTGTATAAATATCTATTAGTAATAACAAATAACTCAAGACAAACACACAAAAAAGTTATTATCCTGTGACCCAGACAAGATACCAGTGACCAGCAGCACTATAAAAATGGAGCATAGCTACCGTATATACTCGCGTATAAGCCGACTTTTTCAGCCCAAAATTTGGGCTGAAAAGTCCCCCCTCGGCTTATACGCGAGTATATACGGTAATCCGTATATATACAGCAGCAGCCCCGGAGGTATACAGGCCCCCCCATCAAGCTCCAGGGCCCCCCCCCCTTGCGCGGCAGCCTGTAAAGGAAAATCATACTTATCGCTGTCCCGCGCTGTCCCGCCGCTGCCATCACGATCCCGGGCTTCAATCCGCGTCTTCTGTGGTCGCGGGCAATGACGTCATTGCGCGCGACCACAGGAAGCCGGAAGCCGGAAGACGCGGATTGAAGCCCGGGATCGTGTGTCGGCAAGCGGCGGGACAGCGCGGGACAGCGATAAGTATGATTTTCCTTTACAGGCTGCCGCACAAGCTTGATGGGGGGCCTGTATACCTCCGGGCTGCTGCTGTATACAGCCCTGGGGCTGCTGCTGTATACAGCCCTGGGGCTGCTGCTGTATACAGCCCTGGGGCTGCTGGTGTATACAGCCCTGGGGCTGCTGGTGTATACAGCCCTGGGGCTGCTGGTGTATACAGCCCTGGGGCTGCTGCTGCTGTATACTACCACTGGGGCTGCTGTATACTTCCACTGGGGCTGCTGTATACTACCACTGGGGCTGTATATACCTCTGGGGCTGCTGTATACTACCACTGGGGCTGCTGTATAGTACCACTGGGGCTGCTGTATACTACCACTGGGGCTGCTGTATACTACCACTGGGGCTGCTGTATACTACCACTGGGGCTGTATATACCTCTGGGGCTGCTGTATACTACCACTGGGGCTGCTGTATACACCTCTGGGGCTGCTGTATACTAACCACTGGGGCTGCTGCTGTATATACCACTGGGGCTGCTGCTGTATACTACCACTGGGGCTGCTGTATATACCTCTGGGGCTGCTGTATACCACACTGCTGGGGGCTGTATACCTGTGCTGGGGTCCACCCTCGGCTTATACACGAGTCAATAGGTTTTCCCAGGTTTTGGGGGCAAAAGTAGGGGGGTCGGCTTATACACGGGTCGGCTTATACACGAGTATATACGGTAATTGTCTTATTTAGTCCCCTAGAGATCAGAGTATCTAAAGTGGAAATCCACTGCGCCTCACCTCTAGCCAAGAGCTTTCTTAAATTTCACCCCTAATCCGACTGTGGATAACCTCAATTATTCTAATTTTCAAAGTGGTCACACCCATGATGGACTTTAAAGTGACGAGGGAGGGTTTTGAGTAGAGTAATTGTGGCACCCCAAGGGTTAATATGCCACAGAAACAACACAGGTTTAATCCCCACACAACACTACACTAGAAAGTGGGAGGAGCTTAGCTGGCACCTGCACTAGTGGGAGGAGCTAGGTTATTTACCTCAGAGCAGAAGTGACAGTTAGTTCAGTTCAGAGGAGAGGAGAGTCTGGAGCAGGAGCAGAGCCAAGTGTCAGTGGAGGTCCTGAGAGGTCTGAGGAAAGGAGACAGAGTAACAGAGGAACATACCCGGGATAAAGCGTTACCCCAAAAGCTTGACCCCGGGGAGGCGCTCAAGACGGATACCGGATCCGAGGCTATGCCTGAGACAGACAGGACAGTAAACACCGGCATAGTGAAGGTCCACCATCTTCACCACACCATAGCAAAGCAACACGGAGGAGTCAGTGACACAGAGGACTCAAGTTGCCCAGCATATTGATACCCGTGAGCAGAGACAGGGCCAGCAGTATAGCTACAAGCAGCAGCAGGGCCACACACAGCGTTTAAGTAGGAAGCCAAGGACCCGGTCAGGGTGAGAGCAACCTGGTACAGACTCCGTGGACAATATTGTGATATAACATCTGCAAGTAAAGACTTGGAAAACAACAGAAACCGTGAGTGTGTGTGATCCTTATACTAAAGCCCCACTTGCCCTCATATACTGCGATTACCTCTACTCTCATCATCTCTACTGCTACCCCTACTCTCCTGCAGCATCAATAACTATCCTAACAGACTTTAACTACTACCATGTTTCCCCGAAAGTAAGGCCCTGTCTTACATTAAATTTACCCCCAAAAGTCCCACCCTGCCTTACTTTCGGGGGAGGCCTTACATTAGACAAAAAAAATGACAGGGGATGTTGTGCAGCATCCCCTGCAGCTCCCCCATCCCTGTGTGCATGATCCCCTGCAGCTCCCCCATTGTTGTGCAGCATCCCCTGCAGCTCCCCCATTGTTGTGCAGCTTTCCCTGCAGCTCCCCCATTGTTGTGCAGCATCCCCTGCAGCTCCCCCATCCCTGTGTGCATGATCCCCTGCAGCTCCCCCATCCCTGTGTGCATGATCCCACTGCAGTCCCCCCATCCCTGTGTGCATGATCCCACTGCACCGTGCACCCCCACGCAGCCCCATACACACACCCGTACGGCACCCATACACACACACACACGGTTTCGCGATACTTACCGTTCCGTTGCCGTACTTTCGATTTCCTCTGCGGTGCCGGTGGGAGCCTTCTGCTGCAGGGGACGCTGGGCCAATCAGCTGCGAGCCTGCAGGGCCGTGACGTCGCGGCTGATCGGCCAATCAGAGCTCGAGCTTATGGCCAATCAGCTGCGAGCCTGCAGGGCTGTGACCCGGGGCAGGAGAGAATGGCGGAGCCGGCCACAAGAAGCCCGCAGGCAGGCGAGAATGACGGGGCTGCCACAAGAAGCCCGCAGGCAGGCGAGAATGCGGGTGACAGCATGGAGGGGCCTGAACAAAGCGGTAAACTACAGCCTTATGCGGCCTTACATTCCCCAGCTACCCCCCACCATAGGCGGCCTTACATTCCCCACAGACCCCCCCCCCGAAAGCGACCTTACAATCGGGGGGTGCCTTACATTGGAGAACCCTGGGCACCCCCCTACCCTGCCTTACTTTCGGGGGGGTCTTATATTCGGGGAAACACGGTACTACCACTGCCCCGGGGAACCCAGTTCTGCCCACAGGAACTATTCTATCCAAGCTGCTATCCCATCATCCCCGGAGGTTCTGCAGCAGCGGCGGCCCCATTACTGGCCGCATATAGTGGGTGGCGTCACGAGTGACAAATCCCCTGTAAATAACCCACCAATTTATTGTGCGGGCCCGGGACACGGTCCGGACCAGGACCGCCGTGACATCTCCCAGCAGCACCCCGGTCCGGCACCGAGTACCCCGTCCCAGTGGGCTCCACATAATGTCCTCCACTGTTCTGGCTGCACCAATGCCCCTCACATGATTCTCACTCTTACACAAAGTTCCCTGGACATCAAGTCCATGTAACTAAATGGGCAATCACACGTGGCAAAATATACCATGCATGTGGTAGTGCAAGAAATGTATTGTTTAATGTCATATGTTCTTGTACAATTGCTTGAGTGAAAGGAGGAGCTGCAAAGGACATTGGTACAGGCAAAACAGTGGACACAAGGAAAGCAACCTAGTCTTTGTATCCTTGGGAGAAAAAGAATCAACATACTTGGCACTGCTGACGAGAATGTCTTTAAAATTAAGACAAAGAAGGTAATATTGTTGCGCCACTCTGTAATTGTCATCGGGGGCAGGTTATTTGAATGGGAACCTCACCTGTGCTTGTTGTGCTGTCTGCACAACAAGAATTAGTGCATTGATGTTTATCTCCCTGTGTCCTCGGCTAATAAGCGGCTGTGGATAATGAAGATTTTGCTGCGTCCTTAACCCCAGCACCTCACATGTGAGTCGTCACGTGGTGGGTCCGTGGGCGTGTTCAGGACGTCCTCCAAGGTCCTATTGCCCGGAGCTGCTCCATACCTCACTCCGAATAGCGGAGGAACGAATGTATTTCAAAAGAGTAATGGGTATTTGTGTGAGCGCTGGGGAATCAACCGGCACCAAGGCTGTTATGAATAGTTACCTCTCGGCTTTATTTGTACAATAAAAAGTCAGGGTCCTTTAGGCCACAACGTGTTTCTACGCTCTCCAAGCGTCTTCCTCAAGTGGAATCCACAACGCTGCGTGCGGGGGGGGGGGCATCCTGAGGTGGGGGCGCCAAAAAGTGAGGGGGGCCTGGGACTGCTGTGTACTACCCCTGGGGCTGCTGTGTATATACCCCTAGGGCTGCTGTATACACCCCTGGGGCTGTTGTGTATATACCCCTGGGGCTGCTGTATACATCCCTGGGGCTGCTGTGTATATACCCCTGGGGCTGCTGTGTATATACCCCTGGGGCTGCTGTATACACCCCTGGGGCTGCTGTGTATATACCCCTGGGGCTGCTGTGTATATACCCCTGGGGCTGCTGTGTATATACCCCTGGGGCTGCTGTGTATATACCCCTGGGGCTGCTGTGTATATACCCCTGGGGCTGCTGTGTATATACCCCTGGGGCTGCTGTGTATATACCCCTGGGGCTGCTGTGTATATACCCCTGGGGCTGCTGTGTATATACCCCTGGGGCTGCTGTGTACACCCCTGGGGCTGCTGTGTACACCCCTGGGGCTGCTGTATATACCCTTTAGGGCTGCTGTATATACCTTTTAGGGCTGCTGTATATACCTTTTAGGGCTGCTGTATACTACCACTGGGGAGGCTGCTGTATACTACCACTGGGGAGGCCTGTATACCACACTGCTGGGGGCTGTATTCCTGTGCTGGGGTCCACCCTCGGCTTATACACGAGTCAATAGGTTTTCCCAGGTTTTGGGGGCAAAAGTAGGGGGGTCGGCTTATACACGGGTCGGTTTATACACGAGTACCGTATATACGGTAACAGCTGCTTCAAAGAGCAGGGGATAAATAGATGATCAAAGGTCACAGATCTAACATCAGGCAAAGCCAGCTCTATAAAATCACACCTTCCCCATCAGGTAAACTATACAATTCAGGAAGAAAACAATCATGTCACTGAGTATTTAATATAGTGGACACATTATATGTAGCAGAGTTTACAGCAAATGCAGAAAAATACCATGGTGTATTGCAGTGAGAGGAAGAGGTCGGTTTAGCTCAGACATCACAGCAAACAGTGTTTTTGTATTATGATAGGGGATAGCAGCAGTAGGATGAGAAGGTCAGTTTAGCTCAGATATCACAGCAAGCAGTGTTTGTTTACCTGTATGAAGAGAAGAGAGGATGAATGTAAAGGTTCCTTTTCACGTCGCAACTATTGCCGGCGATCGGAGGCAACCGAACGTGCGCGTGCACGTTTTTGACGGTTGCCTCCGAACGCCGATGCCGCATGTACACGCCACAATTGCGCCCTCAACCTAAGGTGATGTGTCCTTCCAGAAGTTCCCACACCAACATTGGGAAACCTCCGGTTGACTCCTGACACCTCTTCACACGCCGCAATCCCCAAAGGAATGTGGGCGTACATGTTCAGCGCCGCCAAAACATAGGCGTGACAGACTTGTGTATTCCACGACCCAAACACGCTTATTAGACAATGCATTAGTGTCATGATTGGCTAGCCTGCGCAGGAAGGCTGGCTAATACAATACGCCATTGCAATTGTGTAGTGTGAATGGACAGCTCTTCCAATATGTCACCCTGTTGAGGGACAGCCAATGGAGGCACAATAGCCACCACCAATCATCACTGGGGGGAGACGTATCCAGCACGCTGTGGCACACCTCTTGGAAATCACTGGGCGACGCAGATTCCATCCCTATCGCCCATTCACATGCCAAAACCAGGGCAATTCACCTTCAGGGTTGCCTGTGGTTTTTGAACAATGCTCTGAAACCGCAACCGGGAGCAACTTTAAAAATCAACTTTAAAAATGGCAGAAAGCTGCCAATAAGTGATAGAGCTTAAGATCAAATCAACCTCTAGTAATTATCGTCAGCTGATAAAACTGAAGTGATTTTTCTAAAACTACACTTAGGCCGGCTTCACACTGCGGCGTGATCCGGTCCGGGGCTGTCCGGGATAACCCTGACAGCCGTGGACTGGATCAGCACATAGGACTGGAGGGCTAATGTGCCCTCCGGTCCGGTGTGCAGCCGCACGCAGCTGCAGCGCTGACAGGTCGGGACCGCGGTGCAAGGACAGTACCGGACCAGATCACGCCGCAGTGTGAAGCCCGCCTTAGAAGACCAGTAAGTGACACATCACTGTCATCATGCTCTCTGCCCCTACATTCTGATTCAGTCATATTAAGAAGAAAAAACCTCACAACAGATTCCATTTAATGCAATCTACTGTTTTCTGTTTAAAACTACTCATGTGTCTTTCCTTTGTTTTAAAGCCTATCATTTCATTTTTTGAAACAAATTAAAATATCGTAATAATAATAATATCATTATATTTCCCTACGCAACTAGCAGCAACAGCTTTGAAAAGAACACATTACTGCTGACCACCTTGTAATCACATGCAAAATTAAGATTGATGGAGTGATCAGAAGAAATGAAATTACCCTTTCCCTCTGTATTATCGGCACTCGTTTAGGAAATCCACATATTGACCTCAGTTTTTTATTCAATCTGTAGCTCAAATGTCGAATCAATATGCAAATTTCTCTTGCCACACATTTCCCAAATATGACTCATTAAAAACTTTCAAGTAAATAAATGCAGTTCCCTTGCAGTTTGGATGGAAATATTGCAGTACATATAAATGCAAATGAGTTCCTGCTTGTTACTGACGCTAATGTGATTAAAGGGGCAATTTCATCAACTCAGAAATAAATCCTTTTCTGCTCTACTCAACACATGCTTCACTCTCACTGTATGAAATGAATTTCGTGTACAACATACAAAAACACACTTCCATTATGCATCTTGAAATATTTAAGGAGAGAATTATATTGTATACAAAAACTAGAACATGACTTTCTAGAGTTATATATTATGTTTTTATAACAATATGATATGTCATAATATCAGCTTTTCTTAACTGTACTGTATATACTACATAGTTTACTTAATGTAAATACCATACTTAAATAGAAGAGTAGCACACAGTGAAGAGGTTTTTTAAATTTAACAATACTCTTCCCAAACTCCCAAATTGGTCTAGTGCAGAGGTCCCCAACTCCAGGCCTCGAGGCCCACCAACAGTGCAGGATTTCAGGATTTCCTTAGTATTGCACAGGTGTTAATGTGATCAAATGCACAGGTAATGATTCCAACCCCTGTGCAATACTAAGGAGATCCTGAAAATCTGCACTGTTGGTGGGCCTTGAGGCCTGGAGTTGGGGACCCCTGGTCTAATGCTTACCATTTGATAACTAATATGATGGACACAACTAAAGGCCCTGTTACATGCTACAATATCATTATTGATATCGTTGCAACATCACCAATTTTGTGACGTTGCAGAGATGTCGAAACAACATTGTTGCGTGTGACACATAGCAACGACAACGATAAGTTCGTTGATCATTGATGGTGGAAGAATAGCCAGGACCATTATTTTATCGTTGGTACCCGCTAGGTGGTCAGCATCGGCAAGTGTGACAGCGGGAGACCAACGATCTCCCAGCACAGCATGTAAGAGTGTGTAAAAATTTACTTCCTGAATAAAAAGGTGGGGGCTGTCAGCTGAGGAGGTTGTCACGGAGACAGGAAGGACTTTATGACAGTGTGGGCTGAGGTAAACTGGTCTCCAGAGGTGCTGTGAGGAGAGCGGCTATGGAGAAGTCTGAGCCAGATAAAGCTGAGACCGGACACTGATCCACTGGACAGCAGAGCCCCTGGAGGGAACCAAAGACTTATTCCCTGCTAAGAAGCGAGTATACTACTGCCAGGAGAGGAGTGCTTTAGAGGAGACGGGTCGGCCATACTGTGAGAGAAAAAGACTGAATCTCTGCTGTGAGACTGCAGGCCTTGGTGTGGTGTCTCTAGGTGAACACACTTGGCCTCCCAAAAAGACCATTGGAAGCGACTGCGTTAACAGTACTTCCCCAGGCCTGGTACAGACTGTAACTGGACTGAACTTTACTATTGGATAAGGTACCCGGGTATCCAACAGATCAGATATATAAATATATATGTACATATATGTACACTGGGTTTATATGTATTGTATGTATAGAGTTGATAAGATTGTAAATCGGTGTGTTATTTCAGTGATCCTCACTAAACTGCATCCATCTGATTTACACCTGTCCTGCTGCTGTGTGGAGTAAATCGCTTATTTTTCTGTATAGATTTTAGGTAAATTTATTTTTGGCATTGTCTCCTCACACTGAGGAGGAACATTAAGGTAACACACCGACCCCTAGCTTGATGCTGGGTGTATGTAAATAATTTATCTATTTCTGGGGAAATAACATATCTGTGCATCTTACTCTAAACTTTCCATCTGTTTCCCCAAGTAAAAGCAAGTATTTTATGTTGCTTCTGCCTCCGTCTCTGTTTCTGTGACTCACTGGATCTAGTACGGACCTCTGGTCATTACAAGCACATGATGTGAGCTGGTAACCATGGTAAACAGCGGGTAACTAAGTGCAGCGCTCTGCTTAGTTACCCAATGTTTACCCTGGTTACCAGCATTCTCGCTAGTCACTGATCACTGGTGAGTCTGCCTATTTGACAGCTCACCAGCGATCAGCTAACGATGTCCCAGCAACCCCAATCATTGGTCGAATTGCTGGGACATTGTACTGTGTAAAGGGCCTTTAGTCATAAATGCATCAAATAACACTGTGAGTATAGACCACACTGAAACTAGACTGCAGCTAAAAGCAATTCCATTGGTTATTACAATGTGGTACTTCACTCCAATATTAGTCTATGTTCATATGTTCACTTTATGGTAATTTTTTTACATCAGTTTTTTTGTACGCCAAAACTAGAAGTGGTAACGTCTTTCTAAAAGGCCACGTTCACACGTTGAGTATATGGTGAATTTTTTGCATCAGTATTTATAGGCTAAACCCAAGAGTGGAGCAATCAGAGAAAACATATAATGGAAAGACGTCACCACTTCTGCATTTATCACCCACTCCTGGGTTTGGCTTTCAAAATCTGACCAAAAACTCAACATGTGAATGTAGCCTTACAATGTAACACAGCCAAAAACAAATTTCAATTTTCAGGACATCACACTATTAGACCAGAGACATATAGTATATACATTTTTTATTAATTTTTATTTTATTTTAATATACGGTATATTAAAAAATTATTTAATCATTTTTGATAAGCAGGAATTTTATGTATGCAGTGTCAATTTAATATCGCTTGTATATGATTATTTAAATGATGGGTTTATTTAGGATGTGTTATATATATATGGAATGACCACTGAAGCTGTAGATATAAATCCTGTATGCTTCAGGTCATAAAGAATGACATGAGAGGATTAGAAGCAACAGTACATGTGCAGTGGGTGTACAGGACCGTGTGCACCACTGAGCATGCGTGAGGGTGTACAGCCGATCTCAATATAATGCGAGAAGTCACGGGCATGTGCAGTAGCACTGCTGCAACGCCGGGAGAAGCGCCCGATCATGTAAAGTATGTGAAGATGATTATGCTGCATATGGGGGACAGCCAGTAATAAGTATATACACCTGTACATCACTTAAGCACAATTAGTGGAAGGTGAAATATAATGTTTTTTAACACACTGTATATGACTTAGGTTATGTGCACAGGGATAATAGTGTATGTAAACCTATCTGAAAACACTTTATGTACCTAAAGCACTCTGATTTGCACTGTATAAGCACTTTATTCTTAATTGATGATTTATTGATTATGCAAATGGGACACTATATAAACTGTGATTATACACCCTATCATTGATTGAGAAAGATCCAAAAAGGATTGAAACGTTGCCTGTACTTCGACCAATAAATGTCTGACACAATGGCATTTTTTTGGAGTACTGCCAACTTTTTTGTGTATGCTACATATATATATATATATATATATATATATATACAGTGCCTACAAGTAGTATTCAACCCCCTGCAGATTTAGCTGGTTTGATAAGATGCAAATAAGTTAGAGCCTTCAAACTGCAAACGAGAGTAGGATTTATTAACAGAAGCATAAATCTTACAAACCAAAAAGTTATGTTGCTCAGTTGAATTTTTATAAATTTTAAACATAAAAGTGTGGGTCAATTATTATTCAACCCTTATGTTTAATATTTTGTGGAATAACTCTTGTTTGCAATTACAGCTAATAATCGTCTTTTATAAGACCTGATCAGGCCAGCACATGTCTCTGGAGTTATCTTGGCCCACTCCTCCATGCAGATCTTCTCCAAGTTATCTAGGTTCTTTGGGTGTCTCATGTGGACTTTAATCTTGAGCTCCTTCCACAAGTTTTCAATTGGGTTAAGGTCAGGAGACTGACTAGGCCACTCCAACACCTTGATTTTTTCCCTCTTGAAGCAGGCCTTGGTTTTCTTGGCTGTGTGCTTTGGGTCGTTGTCTTGTTGGAAGATGAAATTACGACCCATCTTAAGATTCTTGATGGAGGAGCGGAGGTTCTTGGCCAAAATCTCCAGGTAGGCCGTGCTATCCATCTTCCCATGGATGCGGACCAGATGGCCAGGCCCCTTAGCTGAGAAACAGCCCCACAGCATGATGCTGCCACCACCAATGTAAAATCGCTTGATCTTGACATCGCAGATATGAGAGCCGGAGCTCATATCAAGCGATCATCGCTTGTTCAATCTGCTTCATCGTGGTGTGTGACACCACGATGAACGATCTCCCAGCGGCAGAGCCTATGCTGGGAGATGGTATCTATGGTAAACTTCGGGTTACTAAGCGCCGCGCGGCGCCTAGTAACCCGATGTGTACCATAGTTACCAGCGATCTTGCTGCTCCACATCGCTGGTGAGTCTGTCTGTGTGACAACTCTCCAGCGATGTGCGAGATATCGTCAGCGATCACGCGTGCACGTGATCGCTTACAATATCGCTCACGATATTGCAGCGTGTGACGGCCGCTTAAGACATATATGTGAATGGGAGAATATACATCATCATTATAATGAATGCCATGTTGTATATAAAATGATAAGCTGCTTGTAAAAAAGAAAAACATCTTAGGTCCTAAGCTTTATGTTAGGATCAGCCCTATGGTTAAACCAATACATTCCTACGGAATTATAGTGTTGACTATGGGATGTAATGTTTTGACTACAGGTCCAGCTTGGACAAGTGACTGGTGGCCCGCAGCTCTGAATTACAAAGTTGGCTGCTTCTCTTGGCATTTTTTATGTTTTGTTACCACACAACCTGAAATTTCACTTTTTTTTCCTTTTTTGAGATGTTGTATCAGTTCATGTAAAGAACATACCTACAACTGTGAACATTTGTTTTTCTTTTATTGTGAAGCAAGCAACTAATAGGACAAAATATCTGAAACCTCCAATGTGCACTCCCTAAATTAAGTTCTTTAAAGAGCCTCTTTTTGTGGCAGTTACAGAAGGCAAGTCACTTTGGACAAATCTCTATGGGCACCTTTACACACGGCTACATTTGTAGCTTGTCACCAGGTAACTTACTGGTTGCAGTGAAATCATGGATACATGATTCCATTTGTACACAGCAACAAGATAGAACCATGTATCCATGATTTCACTGCAACCAGTAAGTTACCTGGTGACAAGCTACAAATGTAACCGTGTGTAAAGGTACCCTAAGAGTTTCAACATCTTGCCACAGGGATTTTTGACCATTCCTCAAGGCTAAACTGCTTAAGGGCCATTCCATGTCAAGTGAACAAATGATTATTACCTCTATATTTTTAATTCTTTTGAGATTTTGTTATTTGATAATAGCATGTCAGACAATGCAAAATGTGAAGAGAAATTTTTTTTAAAAAATTTATTATTTTTTAAAATAATTTTCAAAGTTCGAAAAAAGTGTGAATTTCAGTGTTGCCTGCCTTTACATTTCTCCTCATAACTCAGGCTAGAAATAAGGTAGAGAGACAAAATAAACACCATTCTACTCAGAATTGTACATGCTTTCACAAGATATGTCACAAGAGGATCTTTGTTAATATTTTACCCATGCGATCACAAACGCAAAATTTTAAAATGCATTTACGAAAAATCGGCAACATTTAAATGTTTCAAAAACTGCCCATATGTCTGCTGTGCTCTTAGCCACATCTGTACCAAATTTCAAGTTGGGATCGCGATGGGATCATATTTTAAAATATTTTACTATAAATAGCGTCAATGGGTCATTCCATATCAAGTGATCTAAATATGAATATTTTTTTTTACCTGACGTCTTTAGATTTTTTACATTTTTTTTTCTATTTGAAGTACTACTTTATTTAATTACAAATTAAAAGTTTTGAATTTTTTTCTTAATCAGTTAATTTTTTACAGATATTTAAAGTTTTAAAAAAGTGCGAATTTTGGCCTGGTACGGCTTTACATTTTTTTTATCTCGGGCTAGAAATAAGATAATGAAGTGGGAGAGGCATCATTTTACTCAGAACGGTAACAGCTTTCATTTGATATGTCACAAGACTATATTTATTTATATTTTGTTTGGGAAAAATCAAATTCAAAATTTTGATGCGCAATTGTGAAATAAATGTAAGTTTGAAAATTGTGAAAAAATGCCTGTGTGTTACTTGTGTTCTTAGATATATTTGTATAGAGATTCAACTTGGGACCTGTCAATTTTATATATTTTTTATTTTATGGTTGTATGAGTTATTACAACTTATTGAATTTTTATTCAATAAGTTGTAATAACTCATACAACCATAAAATAAAAAATATATAAATTTGACAGGTCCCAAGTTGAATCTCTGCACAAATATACATTTACATGCAACAAAAAAGAAACACAAAAAACAAATCCCATAAGTGCCAGGATAAATCCATCTTATTCATCAGAACACAACGGTCAGCATTTTCAACCTGATTGCATTGAACAAACCAAAAGAAAAAAGGTGATCATATCCTCAAGTTTGATTAAACAAGATTAAAAGAACCAAAAATGTTAACCCCTATTTATGCATGTAAATTTGTTTTCTATTATATCACTAAACATGTCATTTATGAAGTGTTTAATAAGAATAGTACAGTAGTTAAATC
This sequence comes from Allobates femoralis, assembly GCA_033576535.1. NCBI lineage: Eukaryota > Metazoa > Chordata > Amphibia > Anura > Aromobatidae > Allobates > Allobates femoralis. Next base: position 344,314,743 of record JARQOC010000002.1, on the reverse strand, counting down.
ATCATTCTATAAAAATGAACTAATCAAACAATTAATAGTACGTTTTTAAAGTGGCCTTTTATCATCAATTTGTCCCTTCTAGTGGGTGAAATGTAATCTTGTCCATAAACGCTTACTAGCAATCGCCATTTCCTTTTGTGTCACAGTATGTACGGCCTGTCACTGTGTTCGGCTCCACCTGAGTTATTATCTGACTTTTGTGCACTTTTAAAATGTCTGGCTTTCTTGGATACAAAAATGATGGCACTGGGCCAGAAGGCTGCAATGAAGTCAAATCTACTTCTTCATTTTCACAGTCTTTGTAGAGTACAGTAGCCAGCCATCAGCGCCAACCATATTCACAGGTCACATAGCCAGTTATGTCATCCATTGCCAATCTTGTACCGCCTTCTACCACCTCATGGACTTCACTATCTTTACTGAATGAAAACATCCTTGTTTTTATTGCTGAGTCCCTTTGATGGGTTCTGCTTCCTGTAACTGATGTTTTAACAAACTCTCCTCCTCTTCGTAGTCCTGGTTTGTACAATATTCAATACAATATTGTTCATTCTCAGGTTGAGCCCTAACAAAGCTTTCTCCTATATATCCTCTCCTGCTTCTAAGCTGTAACATATCAAAATAATACAGTAATGTCTAAAAATCATGGATTATATTTGGTGAATATAGACCCCACAAATTTTAGACCACAGACTGAACAGATCTGAATTCAAGATTTTCGAGTTGACACTATAATAGTTAACTATTTTAAAATATGATCCCATCTCAATCCCAAATTGAAATTTGGTACAGATGAGGCTAAGAGCATAGCAGACACCTGGGCAGTTTTGGAAAATTTTAAATTATGCCGATTTTTCGGAAATGTGTTTTAAAATTTTGAGTTTACGATCGCAAGGGTAAAAAATTAACAAAGATACTCTTGTTTCATATCTGGTGAAAGCCTTGACAGTTATGAGTAGAATGGTGTTTATTTTGTTTCTCTATCTGATTTCTAGTCCGAGATATGATAGAAAATGTAAGGCCATGCCAGGCCAAAATTCACGCTTTTTTAAACCTTTAAAAATCTGTAAAAAATGAACTGATAAAGAAAAAAATTCCAAACTTTTTATTAGTAATTAACTAAAGTTGTACGTCATATAGAACACTTCATAAATGACATGTTTAGTGATATAATAGAAAACAAATTTACATGTATAAATAGGGGTTAACATTTTTGGTTCTTTTAATCTTGTTTAATCAAACTTGAGGATATGATCACCTTTTTTCTTTTGGTTTGTTCAATGCATTCAGGTTGAAAATGCTGAGTGTTCTGATGATTAAGATATATTTATCCTGGCACTTACGGGATTTGTGTTTTGTGTTTCTTTTATGTTGCATATAAATGTTTTATTCAATAAGTTGTAATAACTCATACAACCATAAAATAAAAAATATATAAATTTGACAGGTCCCAAGTAGGGATGGGCGAATCTACTCGCTAGGACTCGTTACTCGGCGAGTAGTAAGGGACTCGCAGGACTTGGTACTCTGCGAGTTTCCCAGTGATTACTCGCACAGTAAACGAGTCCAATGCAAATCAATATCAATCCTAGTTTTGTCAGAGACGCTGACAAAACTAGGATTGCCTTTGATTTGCATTAGACTCGGCTACTGTGCGAGTGATAGCAGGGAAACTCGCAAAGTAACTGCTGTTACTTTGCGAGCCGAGTCCAGCTGTCTTCTCTGTGCAGGCTGCCGCAGCTCCAGGGTCCTAGAGCCCGCCTGCTCACAGAGATGATGTAGCAGAGCTGCGATTGTTCTCAGTCTGCTCATTCCCTGTGCATAGACATCTATATCTATGCACAGGGGATGTAGCAGAGAGGACATCGCGTTTTGGACTACGTCGGACGGAAGAGGATTTTTTTAATTAAAGATGGAGTCCCTAATGGCTTTTTTTTTATTTCTAATAAAAATTTTTCTCTGTGTTGTGTTTTTTTTAACCCTTTATTGGAGATTCTTAGTGGCTGGGTCAAACGTGGCCTGACATTAAGAATCTCGGGCTTAATACCAGCTTGTATAACAAAGCTGGTATTAACCATTTTATTACCGAGCGTGCCACCGCCACCAGGGCCACTGGAAGAGCGGGGTTCAGCACCAGAGGATGGCGCTTCAATGAACGCGCCATCTTCTGGGGCGGCTGCGGGCTGCAATTTGCAGCGGGGGGTGCCCAGAAAGCTTGGGCCTCCCTGCGCTGGGGATTCCAGCCCCCAGCTGCTTAGCTGTACCTGGCTAGACATAGAAATTGCGCGGAGCCCCACGCATTTTTTTTTAAATAATTTCATGAAATTCATGAAATAATTAAAAAAAAGGGCTCCCCTTTATTCTTGTGTCCAGCCAGGTACAAATAGGCACCTGGGGGTTGGGGGCAGCCCGTCGCTGCCTGCTGGATCCGGCTGGTTCCAGAAATACGGCGAAGCCCACGTGAAATTTTTTTCTGACAAATCCATAAAACAATGTAAATAAAAGGGACTGCATCTTTATTAAACCCTGGACCATGGGCGAGGGGTTAATAAAGATGCAGTCCCTCTTTTAGGATTGTTTTATTGATTTTTCAGAAAAAAAAATTACATGGTCTTCGCCGTATTTCTGGAACCAGCCGGATCCAGCAGGCAGTGACGGGCTGCCCCCAACCCCCAAGGTGCCTATTTGTACCTGGCCGGACACAAGAATATAGGGGAGCCCTTTTTTTTAATTATTTCATGAATTTCATGAAATAATAAAATTCTGGGCACCCCCCGCTGCTAACTACAGCCCGCAGCCGCCCCAGAAGATGGCGCGTTCATTGAAGCGCCATCCTCTGGCGCTGAACCCCGCTCTTCCAGCGGCCCTGGTGGCGGTGGCACGCTGGGTAATAAAGAGGTTAGGGCCAGCTTTGTATTATCAGCTGGCCCTAAGCCCGAAATTTATGGCGGTCACGCCAATATTAGACATGACCGCCATGAATTTCTATTAAATTGTTTTAAAAAAAACACAACACAGAGAAAATTTTTTATTAGAAATAAAAAAAAAAGCCATTAGGGACTCCATCTTTAATTAAAAAAATCCTCTTCCGTCCGACGCAGTCCAAAACGCGATGTCCTCTCTGCTACATCCCCTGTGCATAGATATAGATGTCTTTGCACAGGGAATGAGCAGACTGAGAACAATCTCAGCTCTGCTACATCAGGCAGCAGGCGGGCTCTAGGACCCTGGAGCTGCGGCAGCCAGCACAACGAGCAGACAGGACTCTTATCTGTGCTAGTTTCCCAGCGATTACTTGCAAAGTAAACGAGTCCAATGTAAATCAATGGCAGAGACTCTGACAAAACTAGGATTGCTTCAGGATGAAGCTTCCGAGACACATCTGTGATTTGTAAATCGCACACTACTCGCTATTACTCGCTTCCCCATTCATTAACATTGGACTTGCTAGACTCGCAACGAGTAGCGAGTCCCGGGCTCGGACTCGCTAGAGTCAATCGATTCCGAGTAATTTAGGATTCGCCCATCACTAGTCCCAAGTTGAATCTCTGCACAAATATAACCAAGAACACAAGTAACACACAGGCATTTTTTCACAATTTTCAAATTAACATTTATTTCACAATTGCACATCAAAATTTTGAATTAAATTTTTCCCAAACAAAATATAAACAAAATATAGTCTTGTGACATATTAAATGAAAGCTGTTACCGTTCTGAGTAAAATGATACCTCTCGCGCTTCATTATCTTATTTCTAGCCCGAGATAAAAAAATGTAAAGCCGTACCAGGCCAAAATTCGCACTTTTTTAAAACTTTAAGAATCTGTAAAAAATTAACTGATGAAGAAAAAAATTCAAAACTTTTTTTTGTAATTAACTAAAGTTGTACTTCATATAAAAAAAAAATAAAAAAAATCTGAAGACGTCAGGGAAAAAAATATTCATTTTTGGATCACTTAGGGTATGTGCACACTGGTCGGGTTAGGGCTGGATTAGGTGTGTAAACCGCCGGTCGGTTTACATAAATTTCATGTAAATTTATGTTAATCCAAACCGGCGTTTGGATTAACATTGAAACCTATGTAAACCGACACCCGCTGTGCACACAGCGGCGGTTTACACATGCTCATCCGTTGCTAACCCGCTGGGTTCCCAGCGGGTTAGCAAAGAATGTGCATGTCCTATAATCCGGCCGGTTCTGCAGCGGCTGCAAGCAGAATCATGTGCTGCTTCCAGCCGCTGCAGAACCGACGCCACTAACCCGCTGTGCACCGCCGCACACCCGACCGTCTTCCGCAGCACGGACCCGACAGGAAGCCGGTGGGCGGCTCCGGAGCTTCCTGTCGGGTCCGCCCAGCCGCCGCCGCCCCTAACCCGCCCCCCGTGTGCACATAGCCTTAACATGGAATGACCCTTAAGCGTCTTCAAGCTAGATCATTTCAATTTCCTCTGGTAAAAGCAATCTTTGACCACAGATTTTCAATTAGATTAAGATATGTGCTTTGGCAAGCCCATTCCAATACATTTACACATTTCCCCTTAAACTACTCAAGTGCTGCTTTAGCAGTATGCTTTGAGTCATTGTCTTGTTGGAAGGTGGATTTCTGTCCCAGTCTCAAATCACAGACAAACAGGTTTTGCTCGAGAATATTCATGTCTTTTGCACCATCCCCTTAACTCATTTTTCCTGTCTGTGCTGCCACAAAACATCTTCAGAACATGATGGTGCCTTCACCATCTTTTACTGTGGGGATGGTGTTCTTGGGGGGATGTGCTGTCCTGGCTTGGCATCAGACATAGCATTTACTTTGATGGCCAGAAAATTCAGTTTTGGGCTCATCTGACCACAAATTTTCTTACCCAGCAGATTCAGGTCAGACGACTATTACACTCAGTGATGTGTGCAGCTTTGCCCAGGTTATAACTGAGGCATTATGAATGCAAGACACCAGCCACTAACAACCTCCTTTCTCATAGAGGGAGTGACCACTAGTTGTCCTGCAAACACAATGGGTTCCACATGAGTTGTATGTCTCAACAACTTTGTCTATGACTTGTTTGGAAATCTCCTTGGCTTCATGGTGTTATTTGGTTAGTTGTGTTTCTTGCTTAATGGCGTTGTAGTCTCTGTGGCCTTTCAGAAAAGGTGTGTATACACTGACAGACCATGTGACACTTAGATTGCACACAAGTGTGCATTCACTAAGCATGTTACCTTTGAAGCTAATTGCTTGTGTCTCACCACAGGGCCGTAGGGTACTCGGAACTGGGATTTGGAGCACGTCTGAGGGAGTCACAGGTGTTTAAACCCAGCTTCTGTGACCCTGGGGACTGGCTTTCAAAAACAAAGGTGTTTTGGGGATAGGATTTAGGGGATAGATGTCGTGATGCCACCTGTGGAATACGGCTATTGGGCTGGCGATGCAGTGTAGGACCTCTGGGGATGATGGATGGTCAGCTGAGATGTTATCGCTCCCGACAGGTGGAGTGGTTCTCTAGGGCAACCGTAACAGTCTATGGCGATGGTAAACCGTTGGGGTGCTGAATAACTGACAGACATGCAGGTTGGTCTCCTTTACATTTACTATAGTGGCAAACTTCAGGGTACAGTCCACAGTTGACGACAGGAATCCGGGTAGCTTGGAAGCATGGTAGGGTTCTCCTCACCCGGCTGGTTCTGAGGCCTCCTTGCTGCACCTCTTCCTGTTGGACCTTGCTGCCTGTAGCTAAGCTGCAAACGTCTGTTACTGCTAGACAGTCCTGCACTAGTATCATAGGCAGCTCGAGCCCTCCCCGGGTGTCTCTTCTGTGAACACTGTCCTAGGCTCTTCTATGCTGCTGTGCCTCAAGTGCTGTGTTGGCCAGGAGACTTCGAATCTTCTGCTCTCTGGTCTCCGGTTTTGGTTGCTGGGCCTAGAGCACTCCTGCAACCTCAGACCCGGTTCTGGCGCTCTGCTCTAGGGTGAGCCAGTGACGGGTTCAACTCTCCAGGCCTACTCCTCTCCTCAGACTTTTGCTCATGGGTCCCTCACGCTGGTTAGTGAGTCTCCTTGGATGAGCCTGACACTGCTCCAGTCCACAGGATGTCTTCTACAGGCCTCCTAGGAACGCTACCTGGGACAAGCTTAGCACTCCTCTAGTCCACAGGTCCTCTTTACAGTACTCCCAGGAACTACACTGATTAACCCTGCCTGCAGCCAGAATTTATAGGGGAGACTCCTCTGAACCTGAGTTAGAGCTCCCCCTTCTGGTTTGGAGTCAGGAAGGTGTTGTGTGCAGTGGGTTACCTTGTGTGGATATCCTACCTTGCTTCCAAACATGACTCAACCCCCCGAGGGAGAAAAGGACATTGTGGCAACCGGACTCTGGGGTGCCATACTTGCAGCAGAGGTTTGTAGGGGCTTTCTGGGAAAAGGGGTGAATACATACGTACATGGCAATTTTTATTTATTTTATCCCATAAATCAATTTTTTATCTATATTTTTCTCACTTCACTTTCCCAACTTAGACTATTTATTGCTGATGTATCACTCACAAATCAGCTTACAATTCTATTTAAACACCGGTTTTGAGGTAACATAATAGGTTAAAAGTCAAGTGGATGAATACTTTTGCACTGTACATTTTTGTATTCTACTACACTACATACCATTCATAGTATTTGAATATCATGTCATTGTTAAATAAACGTTAACAGAATTGCTTTTATATAATTCAAAGTTTGTGCAGTGGCATCATTTCAGAGTCTCTACAAATTAGAACCCCAACCCCAACTTTGCAAGACTCTTCATTTCCTACCCCTTCCCAGGAAGAGAAACTCAGCATGTACATGTTGAGAGGATTTCCACTCTAAAACACACCATCACTTTACATTTCTGTTTAATGAATCATAAGAATTATAGGAACATTACAAATGTATTTTCCTGAACGGACTATTAGTTTGTTTCTCTGGGCTTCTAATAGAAGACATGCTTCATTTAAAACGCTGAGAAACCCCCAGGCTGCCAGGAAATAAATGGTATTATTCCAGGCGTTTGCTTCATTTTTAAATGATCTTATCAGGAAATATGCAGAAGTATTATAGTTGAGCTTATTATTTCACTCCAATACTCTGCAGGTGCCGTAATGCTGAGAAGCTATGCTGTATGTGACATAACAAGCGCTCCTTCATCCTAAGAGATAAGCTGGCATTATAGGTTTTTTATAAAATCTATGTTTTAGATTAGACTGGATGTTCTTTCCTATATATACAGCATAATTTATAGTTAATTAATAAAACTTGTGCTAGTTCCATGGGGAAATAATTTAAAGCTGTAATTAGCTTTCATTCTTAAGCGATGCTATCAGAGAACAGTCATTTTCATGTTTCACAATTCATAACATAAGCTTACGGCACTTACAGACCTCACAAGATTTTTACCAATATTTTGCAAGGGAAGAACTGAAGAAATAACTTTACCCCTTATAAATGTAGGCTGTCTTGTTTCCAATGTAAAGTATTGTTAAAGATATCAGATAATATCAGATCAGTACAGGTACGACGCCTAATACCTTTAGCGATCAGCTGTTTTCAGTTCCAGTGCCTCCTGGATGTAGTCAGTGAATAGAGCCATAACAGCACATAGTTGCTGCTGCAGAGTACTGCAGTTCAGCTCCTTTTTAAGTGAATTTCAGCTTAACTTCAGTTCACGCAAATAGTCACTATACATTGAACTGAAGCCAGACTGATCCAGCTCCATTCACTGTTTAAATCTAGTGTGAAGGAAACCATCCAATTCTGTACATCCGCGCTCCCCGTAATACTGATTATCGGAACTTCTTATCCACAAATAAAATTTATGGAACAAACATGAAATTACAAAAAATTACAGATACTACGTGTTTTGGTGGAAACAATCTCCTTCTTCAGGTATCTACTGTAAAACTAAAATTCACTTTATTTATAGCAGAAGTTGTTACCCCCCACTGAGCATTCAAATAAGGGTGAGGATTTAATCACACCTATCCAATTAGTCTCACTATGTTTTTTATCCGTAAGTTTCGGCGCTACTTCCGTCGTTGTGGCCGTGGGCGCGCGGCGCCCACGCGACCAGTGAAGCATTGCCCGCGCAGCGGGCATTGCGAGCCGTTGCAGGGGCGCGAGCAATGGCCGTGCAGCGACCATTGCGAGTCTCCCGCCCCGGCGACGACCGATGAGAGCCGAGCGCCGTGGCTGAAAATAGAACCAAGGGCCTGGCCATGCACAGCTCTAAAGACCGCTATGTATCTGAATGGGAAGTGAGGCGCTATGCTCATTGGTCGGCGCCAGCACACAGCGACCAATGAGCATAGCGCCTCACTTCCTATTGAGATACATGGAGGACTTTGAGTTTCAAATTTACTGCTGTAAGTGAGGCGCAAAGCTCATTGGTCGGCGCCAGCACACAGCGACCAATGAGCTTCGCGTCTCACTTCCTATTGAGATACATGGAGGACATTGAGTTTCAAATTTACCGCTGTAAGTGAGGCGCGAAGCTCATTGGTCGGCGCCAGCACACAGCGACCAATGAGGTTCGCGCCTCATTTCCTATTCAGATACATGGAGGACTTTGAGTTTCACATTTACCGCTGTAAGTGAGGCGCGAAGCTCATTGGTCGGCGCCAGCACACAGCGACCAATGAGGTTCGCGCCTCACTTCCTATTCAGATACATGGAGGACTTTGAGTTTCACATTTCCCGCTGTAAGTGAGGCGCTATGCTCATTGGTCACTGTGTGCTGGCGCCGACCAATGAGCATAGCGCCTCACTTCCCATTCAGATACATGCAGGACTTTGAGTTTCACATTTACCGCTGTAAGTGAGGCGCTATGCTCATTGGTCGCTGTGTGCTGGCGCCGACCAATGAGCATAGCGCCTCACTTCCCATTCAGATACATGGAGGACTTTGAGTTTCAAATTTACCGCTGTAAGTGAGGCGCGAAGCTCATTGGTCGGCGCCAGCACACAGCGACCAATGAGCTTCGCGCCTCACTTCCTATTCAGATACATGGAGGACTTTGAGTTTCACATTTCCCGCTGTAAGTGAGGCGCTATGCTCATTGGTCGCTGTGTGCTGGCGCCGACCAATGAGCATAGCGCCTCACTTCCCATTCAGATACATGCAGGACTTTGAGTTTCACATTTACCGCTGTAAGTGAGGCGGTATGCTCATTGGTCGCTGTGTGCTGGCGCCGACCAATGAGCATAGCGCCTCACTTCCCATTCAGATACATGGAGGACTTTGAGTTTCAAATTTACCGCTGTAAGTGAGGCGCGAAGCTCATTGGTCGGCGCCAGCACACAGCGACCAATGAGCTTCGCGCCTCACTTCCTATTCAGATACATGGAGGACTTTGAGTTTCACATTTCCCGCTGTAAGTGAGGCGCTATGCTCATTGGTCGCTGTGTGCTGGCGCCGACCAATGAGCATAGCGCCTCACTTCCCATTCAGATACATGCAGGACTTTGAGTTTCACATTTACCGCTGTAAGTGAGGCGCTGTGCTTATTGGTCGCTGTGTGCTGGCGCCGACCAATGAGCATAGCGCCTCACTTCCCATTCAGATACATGGAGGACTTTGAGTTTCAAATTTACCGCTGTAAGTGAGGCGCTATGGTCATTGGTCTCTGTGTGCTGGCGCCAACCAATGAGCATAGCGCCTCACTTCCCATTCAGATACATGGAGGACTTTGAGTTTCAAATTTACCCCTGTAAGTGAGGCGCTATGCTCATTGGTCGGCGCCAGCACACAGCGACCAATGAGCTTCGCGCCTCACTTCCTATTCAGATACATGGAGGACTTTGAGTTTCACATTTACCGCTGTAAGTGAGGCGCGAAGCTCATTGGTCGGCGCCAGCACACAGCGACCAATGAGCTTCGCGCCTCACTTTCTATTCAGATACATGGAGGACTTTGAGTTTCAAATTTACCGCTGTAAGTGAGGTGCGAAGCTCATTGGTCGGCGCCAGCACACACCGACCAATGAGCTTCGCGCCTCACTTACAGCGCTAAATTTGAAATTCAAAGTCCTCCATGTATCTCAATGGGAAGTGAGGCGCTTCTCTCATTGTACTCATGACAGTAGCAACATTAACCCCTTACATTCCGTTTTATCTGTAATTTCTATAACACATTTGTAGTTGTACTGCCACTGCGAAGTTAACCCCTTATATATCATTTCTGCTTAACTCCATACGTAGGAACATTAACCCAGGGGCGGACTGGCCCGGGTTCCTGGGGGGCAACTGCCCTCCGGGCCGCCGGTATAGTGACAGTTCAGGGCCGGCCCGCCCGGTACTGCCGGCAGCCGCCCTGAATGGTGAAAGGATCTGATGACTGAGCGGCCGGCTGTCAGCGCGGTGCGGCCGCAGTGGGACCGCCCGGGCTTCATATCGCAGCAAGGGCTGCGTTGTCCAGGCAACCGGCGGGCTGCAGTAGAAGTGAGATAATGATTTTATAAACTTACATGCCTGCGTACTTGAGGGCGTCTCCCTGTGTGTGCTGGGACTTGTGTGCTGTGCTCATCATGCCTGCTCTCCCCCTCCCTTATGCACGCCCCCTCTCAGCCTGCTATACTGTGTGAGGCTGATTGCGTCATAAAGGGGCGGGGCTACCGGGATGCCGCGATTTAGCCCCGCCCTTTTATGACGCAATCAGCCTCACATCACTATAGCAGGCTGAGAGGGGGCGTGCATAAGGGAGGGGGAGAGCAGGCATGATGAGCACAGCCCACACGTCCCAGCACACACAGGGAGACGCCCAGAAGTACGCAGGCATGTAAGTGTATAAAATCATTATCTCACTTCTACTGCAGCCACTTTTCACACAAAAACAGTGCTGGAAATGGTTTACTAGGCTGCAGGGACACGTATTAACAGTGTATGAGGGTCATCCGAGGTGGTTGGTTGGACTGTGTCAGTGCACTGCTAGCGGGCGGCCGCAGCCGCACTCACCTCTAAGAATAGCTCTCAGGTCTCTCTGCACTGGGCTGCGCCACCGCGGGGCCGGTCCGGGCTTCCGGCAGCAGCGGCCAGCGGGTGCGTTGTCATGGCACCCGGCTGGCCTGCGGGATGCAGGGAGTGGAGAGGGCGACTGCGCCAGGGAGGGGGGGAGGGTTCAGAGCGGTGTGTAGCCTGCGTGCTACGTCAGCACGCAGGCAGTGAACCTTCTGTGAACCCACTCAGTCCCTCCAGAGCGGAGCGCAAACAGTGACGGCCGCCGCCATACTGTTTGAAATTTGTGCTGCTCTGCTGTCTGCTCTGCTGCCGGTGGGACAGACTGGAGCCTGGTGGTGGCAGCCAGGTGGCCCCACAGGCAGTGCCGTTGGTTTGACTGAGGACTGGAGCCGGAGCGGAGGCCAGCCAGGCCAGTCTGAGTCCCCCCACTACCTCCCTGCCTGGTGCTGCTGCAAAGACAAGTAGTGAGCTGCTGCACTACTGCTGCCTGCCTCATTCCTCGCCTGAGTCGCCTCGCCTGTGTAAATGTAAGTGAACTGCTTGTGTGTGTGACTCTGAGGCTGCCTTCACAGCTTATGCTGCGTTCCCATACGCAGCCAAACGCATGCGCACTGCGTTCCTATGTTTAACATAGGAACGCATAGTGCCTGCGTTTGTCAGCGTTTGCTGCGTTCGTGTGCGGATGCGGACAATATCTGCTCCTTCCAGGGTCCAGCGTCCGCACCCGGGACGCAGCATGTTGCATTTTTTGGGCGCTCGGGGACCTTGGAAAGTCAGCAAGCGTCCCCAAGCACACAAGCCATGCATTGTCACCAATGGGTCCGCAGTGTTCTGCGCTTGACAACGCAGGAGAACGCTGTGGACCCATTGAAAAATCTCCCGGTGGCCGCCGGTGATGTCACAGGAGATCACCGACGGCCACCGGGAGATCAGCTCAGCCTCTGATGGTCTCCTCCCCGCCGCCGGGGGAGATTCAAACAGCTGTCAAATCAGCTGTTTCTCCCCGCCGACATGTCTCGGAGCTTACCGGCGGCCGGGAGGAGGAGATCTCCGGTGCTGATCTCCGCCCCCGGACACCGCCGATTAGCTGCCGGGCTGCACAGTGATGTGTCCGCAGGCGGACATTCTCCGCTGCGGACACATCGAAATGGCACTGCTTTTGACTGCGTTTGTGTCTGCATGCCATCAGCATGCAGACACAAACGCTAATGTGAAGGTAGCCTGAGTTTGTTGTCCTGCTGCTGCTTACATGTAAATGTAAGGCTGGGTTCACATTTGCAGATTCCTCCGCTGCGTTCTGCGGAGGACACCTGCAAGGAGCCGGCAGCCTTATCTTTTATAATGGGCCGCACGGTGTCTGCAGATGCTTGCAGACCGCCGTGCGCTCCTGTTGCCCGCCATGAGTGACCTTTCTGTCGCGTTCCCGGTGCGGACGAGAGTGTGATCTGTGCGCATGTCTCCGCATGCGCACAGATCACTCATGACGGGCAATGGGAGCACACGGCGGTCTGCAAGCATCTGCAGGCACCATGCGTCACATTATAAATGATAAGGCTGCGGTCTTTGCTTTAATGTTAGTACCGGGCCTGGGGAGCAACTACAGGAAGGAGGGAGCGCAGCATCGGGATTGTGGAGCGAAAGGAAAGACACAGGCGGGGAAACCTGTGGTAAGAAGAGGACTTCTCCACCGGCTCTCCTGCTTCGTGCCCCCTCCCCGCTCCTGCTCCTCACCCGCGGTAGCACCCCAAACACCCCCCCCCCGCTCCTCACTTGGCCTCAGGCGGCAGAGGGGCTGGCGGCCCGTCATAATGGGCCACTGCACTGTGCTTGCCACCCAGGCTGAAATCTGCCAGCCAGCCCCTGCATTAACCCCTTATATTCCATTATTGTTGTTATTTCTCTTACACAGTGTATAGTTGTAATGACACTGCGAAATTAACCCATTATATACCAGTTCAGCATTAACTGCATATTTGGTAGTGTTTATAACTACTGCCACTGCTACATTAACCCCTTGAACACCATTTTGGATATAATTTAGAGCGCTGAGTCTGTTGTGGGAGTGCCTGTGGGACATTAACTCCTTCAATAACATTTTTGATATCATTATAAGTTCCTACTCTGTTATAGTCCTGTTAGTTGGACATTAACTCTTTCTACACCTCCACTATATTGCTACCCTCACAGTTTTGCCTACATCGCCTACTTTGTCATATATCTGATGTTTAAGTCTATTATTTAAAACTCTTAAAAAAATTATATACAGATTCTAGACTCCCGATTCTTTAGAATCGGGCTGACAGCTAGTATATGTATAAGAAAAGAGACAGAAATTTAAAAAAAAATTACAACATTCAATCACAATTATTTTCTCTATCATTCCTAAAAATCCTTTTAAAAAAATATACAAAAATCTTTTAAAAAAATTTTTGTAAAAAGATGCAGTTATTAGTTAGCAAAAAAAACTTTCATATAAAAACATATTAAACTTTTTCCACAATGTCATTAAGGCCATTGAGATCCAGTGTGTTTTTTTACAATTTGACATGGAAATCCTATTAATGGTTTCAACAGGTATTTATTCCAAAGGGATTTCAGTCACATTATTTTTTTTCCATGTTTCAGCAGTAGGTGCCTGGACAGGCTATGTTTCAAAACCCATTTTTCGCCTTATTGCTATGTCAGCTCATTCGAGCACGCAAAGTTTGAGTCGTGTGCTCTACATATTGTAGCCCACAACTGCAATTTATACGTAGATTATGTGATCACTATCACAAATTAGCCTCGGCTTTATTCTGATCCTTTCACCTGTGCTTGTGATTTCAACAAATTTTGAACCATGATTCAAGATTCCACAAGTGTGGCATTTTTTTGAACCACATCTATATGCTCCTGTTTCTTTGTCTTCATTTTCCCCATTTTTTACATTCTTTACACATTTCTTATTGTTTTCTATTAAGGCCCAGTTACACACACAGATAATTGTGCAGAGATTGTTCGCAGATCTCTGGTTGCAGTGAAATCATGGACACATTGTTCCATTTTGTGGCTGTGTACAAATGTAACAATGTGTCCATGATTTCACTGCAACCAGAGATCTGCAAACAATCTCTGCACAATTTTCTGTGTGTGTATCTGGGCCTTTATACCTGGTTCCTTGTGGAGGCATTTTCCTAATGGTGGGTTTACACACACCAATTTATCTGTTCAATCTCTGAACCAATCTCTGGTTGCAGTGAAATCATGGATACATTGCTCCATTTTGTGGCTGTGTACAACATGGAACAATGTATCCATGATTTCACTGCAACCAGAGATTGGTTCAGAGATTGAACAGATAAATTGGTGTGTGTAAACCCACCATAACATTGGATCTCGTTATAAAATGTACCAATACCTTTTCACAATAGTATACCAGATACTGGATTACTATTTTGAAAAAGTATTGGTACATTTTAAAATGAGATCCAATTTTAGGAAAATGCCTCCTTGAGGAACCAGGTATAATGTTTAGAAGGGGAAATCAATGACGAGCATAATAGCTCCTAGCAAGCAGCAGATCCAGACAAACCTTCGAAGCTTGAGCCGACTTAGGGTATGTGCCCACGGTCAGGAGGAGCTGCGTGTTGGATGCAGCTCCTCCGGTCCTGAGTGAAGCCGCGGGTTGCCACAGGGAAACTGCAGCCGCCCTGTACTCACCGTGTGCGGCGGGTGCAGGGCGGCTTCTCCCTGCAGTCACCTAATGGCCGCCGCTTCCAACTCCGCAGCATGAAATGAGCATGCGGAGGAGGAGCAGACTGCCGGCAACCCGCACCACAGCTACAAACACGCTGCGGGCGGGTTAAGCATAGTGAGGATGGGATCCATCCACTATGCTTATACTGTACTACGCAGTATTTTGGACTCAGCAGCAAGACCATGCATCCATAACGCTGCGTATTCTGACCGTGAGCATGCACCCTTGTGATGAGGCGACTTCTAGAGACCTCAAACATTTTACTCCAATAGGTGAGTGCATAAAAATTTCTTGTAAAAAGCAGTTGAAACTCATAGTAGTACTGCGCTGAGATTGGCACCTCATGTTTGTTTTTCACATACCCTACAGGGGATCATTAGATCCTTTGACTGTTTACATCTGGACACTGCAAGAATTTATAAAAAGCTAATTGGGGTCTGGAAACTTGCTATCTACCTCATGGAGAAGAGATTTCCTGCAACCATGAGAAGACAGAAGACTTCCTTATGTTGAGCCCACTGGGACGGGGGTACTCGGTACCGGACCGGGTCTGCTATTGGGGATGTCACGGGTGGTCCTGGTCCGGACCATGTCCCGGGCCCTGGCAGTAATAAGGGTGTATGTACAGGGGATAGGGTTTATCGTGATGCAACCCACGGTGTGTGGTCAGTATGGGGGACCACCGCTGCTGCAGAACCTCCGGGGTGATGTTAGGCAGCTTAGATGGTACTGCTCTCCGTAGGTAGAGGCAAGATCCCCGGGGCAGTGGTTGGTATAGTCTATTGTGGATGTAATAGTAGGGGATGATAGTGGAGACAGGTTAAGGAACACGTTTTGTAGTTTCCAAAGCTTTACTGCAATGTTGTTGCAGATTATAGTCCCCGGAGTCTGTATTGGGGCTGGGTTTCTCCCACCCTGTCCGGGTTCTCAGCTTCCTCGTGCAGCGCTGTGTGTGTGTGTCCTTGCTGCTGCCTCTAGCTGAGCTGCTGGCACTGTCTCACTCTCTCTTTCTCTGCTGGTACCTCTTGGCTAGGCAACTTGAGTCTTCTGTGTTGTACTGACCCCGCCGTCTTGCTTTGCTCTGGTACTGTGGTGGTCTAGAGACTCCACTACTCCTGGATTCACTGTGCTGTGTGTGTCAGTCATAGTGTCGGATCCGGTGTCCGTTCTGTGCGCTCCTCTGGGACGAGTGATGGTGGCACTCAAGCTCCCAGATGTGTTCCTCTGTCTTTTAGTTCTCCTCTCCTCAGACCCTAGCTAGGCCTGGAATCAGTGAGCAGACTGTAGAGAAGCTTGGCACAGCTTCTTTGACACTACAGCCTCTCTCAGTTCTCCCAGGAACTGAAACTCACTACTTCCTCTGAGCTGGAGTATTTAAGAGAGCAGGTTGTGCTCCCTCTCCTGGCCCAGAGGTGCTAGTGTAGGTCAGTGTATTGTGGGGAGGGAACCCGTGTGATGTTACTGTGGCACATTAACCCATGGGGTGCCACACTTACTGAAGTGCAAATTTGCATAAAAGCTAATTGGCAGGGATGTTGGACTGACACATTTCTGATATCATTTACCTATCCGGACAATAGGTTGTCCAAATAATATGTTATTGTTCCTCATATGTGGCTAATGTTATTGTACACACATAGTCCACATACCTTCTGGTGCATTTAAAAGGAACGGGCAAACAGGTGTCTCATACTGTTGTCATTCTGTGTTGATTTGATGATAACCCCTTCGGAATTCTAAAGCCTCAGGGCCACATCACACCTGGCGATGTCGGCGGCAATTATTTAGGCGACACTGGGGCGTGGCCTATCGCGCCGACATCGCCAATGCGTCGCCCAATGTAAATAGGCGAGGGCGACGCATTTGAGTGGTTGCCTGGTTGCATGGTTGCCTGGTTTCACAGCATCGCTGTGAAACCAGGCGGCCACTCTGGGGAGATGTGTACACATCACCCCATGTAAACGGCCGACAGTGATCTGACAGGCGATGGGAGCCGTAGGCTCCCATTGTACTGTATCGCCGCTGGGGTTTTTAGACACCCCTGCTGCGATGCCGCCTGTCAGATCGCCAGTGCATTGCCGGAGGTGTCGCCCCATGTAAATTGGGGACGGCGACGCTGGCGGGGCGCCAAAAGCGTGCGCGATCCCGTCCGTCGCTGCAGACATCTCCGGCGACGTCACCTAGTGTGACGTGGCCCTCAGAGATGCAGAGACTGTGAAAAAGCAAAAGAGCCAGTGGCATTATTTCATCCTGGAGCAATATGAAAACCATTAATGTTTTTAAAGAACCAGTTTTCCCAAAACGTGGTTTTTAGTAACTTAGAGCCTAAAGTCCTCTATACCAGTAGGAATAATATTTTATATTGCATTCATATCATTGTGTCCCCCATCCTAGACTCCTTTTTGGTAAATCTAGGGCCCCTTCATGGAAAAATTTATTCCACCCTAGTCCCACTCATGGTAAAATGTTTGACATCTTTATCACCTTCATAGTAAAATGTCCCCAATCCTGAGCCCCTTCTAATAATAATGTTACTTATTCTTGCTGAACACATAAAAAAAAAATAAACAATTCTCCTTGCCTTCCTTCGCTCCCATGCAGCACAGTTTCCTTTTCATTAGACAAGCACAGCCAGGGCACACTGATGTCAGCTGCCAGCTTCTGATTGGTCAGCACTGTGTATTGCAGGGCAGAGAGAAGGTCGATCTCTGCACTGCTTTACATTCAGCTGGATGTGCGTCCTTGGATGTGACTCACCCAGGGCCAGGTACTCAGATCTCGGACGTGGATTTGGAGTAATGTCACACTTGGTCGGTGCCCGAGTCTGTGGCCCTGGTGGTTGCTAAAATGTGTGGAAAGTAAAATAATAAAACGGATTGTTCGTGACGCCACCTGCACATCCTGATGATGACACCAGCGCTGCTCAGACCTCTGGGGATGATGTTATTGCAGCCAGTTGGTCTTGCTCCCTGCAGGAGGAACTGAATTCCAAGGGCAGTGTTGCTGCTGTCCTGGTTGTCGTAAGAAGAGGAAACTGCAGCTGAGCCAGGGCACAATGTGAACGGGTGTGTAAGACACGTTCACTCACACCAAATATATATATCACAGAAAAAAACAGTATAACAAAACATGTGGAAGTACTCTGCTATAATAAATAGTAATAAAAAGCAAGTGCTAGTAAAAAACAGTATAAAAACAGGGTACTTAGTTAATACGTTTTTGCAAAAAAGTACGTAAGCCGTTCTACGTCTTCAACGTGACCCATATCAGAACGGTCCTATCTAAACTAATTTAAAACCTGATCCTGTATAGTATACCTCATGGATGCAGGGTGAAGAAAGGCCAGAGTCCAATATGGACACAGAGTAGCAGATGGCTTCTGTGCCTGGCTCAGAATGGGGGGTGGGTGGGGCACTCCCTGTCTTACTAAAAGACTGAATAATGAGAAAACTGCAGCTGAGCCAGGGCACAATGTGAACGGGTGTGTAAGACACGTAGTAGCAGCCCTGTAGATAAACAGTAATAACACACAAGAGACGTTCTCCTCTCTGTATGGGTATTTACTGGTCACTGGGGTGTCACTATATGGTTTTTGAGAGTGTCCCTTTTAGCTTTGCTCTGTCCTTTCTGTCTTTGAAGCACTGGCTGGCTTGAAACCTGGCCTGGCCTCCTTTACTTCTCCTGCAGTGTTGAACTCAGGTAAGAACCCTCTCTGGATTGCCTCTACCCCTGGGGCTTTATGCGAGTCCTGGCTCTTAATGTAGTTGTTTTGCAGGCGACCCAGAGGCTGAAGTCTCCTGGGTCCAACCAGTGTGAGCGGCTCAGAGTTGAACTTTTCTGTACCGTTCCTGCAGCTGGTTCTCTGCTCTTTGGACCGGGATCCTCCCAGACTGGTAGGTGGATGGTCTGATACCGGGTGTCAGTTTACACCCTCAGGTTCCCATTTCCTTGTCTGGTTCACCACTCTTTCTGGGTGCCCTCCCTGTACGTCCCCTGAAGGGTCCTCCTCGACTCTGCTCTTCCTCTCTCTTTTCGTTCTCTCTCTTCCTGCCTTCCACTACCACTCTTATAACCTCCCCCCTGGGACCGGTTACCTTGATAACAAGTTGAACCAATTGGTCTCCTAAGCTAAATGTGTGTGGATGTAGGGTAAAAGCCACATATCAATCTCTCATTCACTGCCCACTGGGATACCACACACGCTGGTCTGGGTGCCGTACCCCTTAGTGGTGCACTGACCAGTGGGGCGCCACATTCCCCCATGGTGAAATACACTTGTCCGCAAGTGTCTCTTCCCTTTACCAGTAAAGAGGCAATTTTTATATTTTCATATGACCAATAACATGATAACATTTGTATTTACACAAATATGCAGTGCTGTTGTTCCCTTTTTGGGAGGCTCTTTATCTTAGAACATTGCAAACATTTTGAAAGCATTAACGGCCCAACGGGATCGGTACTCATTTGCAGACCCAGCAGTAACTGTCCTTGCACTTCACACAGCGTCCCTTTATCACCGCTGGGCTGCTTCAAGGCACACATAGAGTCTCTGGCTTAATCTCAGTTCAGACTCAAACAAAAAGTTCTCATTACTGTTTATGAGTACTTTATAACAAGGAAAAACATTATATACAGGAGCGGTACTTTGAGAGTCTTAGTCTCTACAGCTTATGTACACGCAGGGCATACCATCCATGAGGCCCTGCACGTCTCTCATAGCTGATCCGGTCTTTTCGGTAAAGGTCCCGGTCCGGGTGGTCCCTAGGGAGGTGAGGCTCCACATCCCTGTGCCCCACGAAAACCTCCTTAAAAAGACCCTCTTCCCAGACAAATTTCACCCGCTTTTTAGATTAAAACTGGTCACAGTATCTTCTCTTCTCTCATTCGAAGGCACCGGTGGCTGGCGGCGGGCTTTGGCTCAGGCCTGTAGGTTCTCCAACTCCCTGGCCCACCACTCCTCCCGACGACGCTGCACCATCACTTGTCCGGCCAGGTATTGTTCGTACGGGTAATCCGGCAGGGTATATACGGGACCGGGGGTCTGCCTCTGACCTCCGCTGGTAGCTGCTTGGCTGGCCACAGCTCCTGACTGGTGCTGATGGTCACTCCACCACGCTGTGCGGGGCCCGAATGCCCTGACTTCCTCGCTGCTGTCGTCTGGTTGATACTCCTCCTTGGAGCTCTACTGGTTGGCGGATTCATCCTGGATGGCCTCAACGACCATTCCAGACTCGCGCTCGGGTTCCTTGGGGACCTCCAGCTCAGCAAGTTCCTCCTCTGGGCTTTCGGGTTCAGCAATGGCTTTCTCCTCCTCGACACCAGCTAGGACCTCGGGGTTATCTCGGTTTTCACGAGGCCCGGATGCCCCGACTTCAGCGCAGGCGACGGGTGATGGCTCTGCAGGTGGGTCCTCACTGCTCACCGAGTTCTCAACCATGGCCT
The DNA here is from genome assembly GCA_033576535.1 of Allobates femoralis. Classification (NCBI taxonomy): domain Eukaryota; kingdom Metazoa; phylum Chordata; class Amphibia; order Anura; family Aromobatidae; genus Allobates; species Allobates femoralis. The sequence continues at coordinate 344,294,587 of JARQOC010000002.1, read as the reverse complement.
GGTCTCTCGTTCCTGAGTTCAGCTCTTGGTCCCTGGTTCCTCTGCGCATATCCCTATGGGACAGCTCTAGGGCAGTATCGGCGCTCCAATGCCTAACAGTCCACTCCACAGTCTCAATGATCTGAACTCTCAAGTCCTGGAACGCGGTACTCCAGAAGGCCTTGTCTCCCTCATAGGTGAGAAGTGAGACCTCCCTTGGGTCCCGGTTGCAGCAAGGGCCTCTTCTTTGTGACGCCAAAGCTGACTCACACAGGGGCAGGTACTCAGACCATATCCATTTGTGCTGTTTTTCTTTGTCATAAATGATGTTTATTGAACATATTTTATAATACAAATAACAAATAACAGATAATAAGGACAATCGTATAGACGTAGACAATTGTCCACATGTGCATAGAACGTTACATATGTCTCGTGTGTCATCTAACAGAATTTCGGGTTATTTGGACTGTAGTAGTATACCATTATCCTAACAGGTGGAATGAAAAGAGAGAGAAAACATAGAAGAAATGTGTACAGTAGTAAGGAGAGTGGGGGGGGGGAAAGGGGCTAGTGACAGGGAAGGGGGGGAGGGGGGGGGGCTCCACCCCAGGAAGGGGAGGGAAGGGGGGGGAAGTGAGGGGGAGGGGGGAAGGGTGGGGGGGAAATTACGGTATGAAGGGGGGGGGGGGGGAAGACTACATCGGGGAAGGTTCCAGAGAGGTTTGGGTATTAAGTAGGCTTTAAATGATCCGTCGTTCCTACGAGGGGAGAGGGATCGCCAAGGAGTGCTGAGCCCAGCATTCCCATGCCTCTCCAACATATCGCTTATGTCCTGCCTCCTGGGCTAGGAAATATTCATACGTGAAAATCGTGTTCAGTCTGTCCGCTAGGTTGCGCAACGTGGGAGAGGAGGGAGATTTCCAGCACGCTGAGACGCATTGTCTCGCCGCTATGAGGACAAAAGTGGGGGATCGGAGGCAAAGCCTCTACATCCATGTGCAGCAATGCCATCTGGGGAGTGAGAGGTACAAACGTATCTACTATGGATCTCATCAGACTCTCGACTGTGGACCAGAACTGCGAGATTCTGGGGCACGACCACCACACATGGGCCATCGTACCTCTCTGTCCACAACCTCTCCAACATAGAGCCGAAGCCTCTCCTCCGAACAGGGCCACCCTGTCAGGAGTCAGGTACCAACGCAAGTGCAATTTTTTAAGTTGTTCAAGGTGGTTAATGCACTTCGTTGCGTTTGTCACACATCTCACTGCTCCCTCCCAATCCTCCACTTCGGCTGTGAAATTCAGTTCTCTTTCCCATCTGGACCTATATGGGAACGTAAAGTGTTCGTCGGCATCTAGTAATCCCGCATAAAGGGTTGCCAAACCCTTCGTCACTCCAGGGGCCAGACCCAGGACGGCTCCCATAGGAGACGGAAACCGGGAGGACCAACACCTCCTGATCCCACCTGTTGTCAGGAAGTGAGACACCTGGCACAATTGAAAGTATGAGCCTCCTAAAGTTGGATGTTGTCGTGTAAAGTCTTCAATGGAGACGACTCCTGAGGGCCCCATGAGGTCCGCCAGAGAGGTTAATCCACACTTAGTCCACTGAGTCAGCCGTAAAGACGGGATATGGACTTGAAGGGCTCCAAGCATAACCTCTGCTGGAGAGAATGTCCTCCATTCACTTGGCGTACGTCTCCAAGCCCTCAGGGTGGCGTCTATCGTCGCTAGGGGGCAACGAAGTCTGATGGGTTTTAACGCATCTGCCGTCAAAAAACTCCTCAAGGAGCCTCCCGGTACCTGTGTCGCTTCAATCTGAGCCCATCCGAGGTCAGCTCTATCCGCCCACCACGCTCCCAACGGTTCCAGAAGGGCCGCCCTATAATAAGCTGTCATGTCTGGGACTCCCATGCCTCCACCCCTCCATTTCTTGAACATCACTTTGCGTTGAATCCTCGGTCTCTTGCCTGCCCATATGTATCCGTCTACTGCCCGCTGAATATGCGTCAGAAGTCGTGCGGGAAAGACCAGTGGTACACATCTGAATATGTATAGAAAACGGGGCAGCCAAGACATCCGGAAAGCCTGGATCCTGGCTACCCACGATAGGGACTGCAGAGACCGGGGGTTTGATGCTCCTGTCAATGTCTTCAGGATATTATCTATGTTTCTTTTTACCACCTCTTCGATCGGGCACAATGTAATGCCAAGGTATGGGATACCCCTGGGCGACCACTGAAAGGGAAGAGAGGCCGACAGGCCCGCCACCATCTCTGGAGATATATGAACCGGGTACACCAGTGATTTAGGAGCATTCAGTTTATAGTACGAAATAGTCCCATATGATTCCAATAAAGAGAGAACTCTCGGGAGGGATACTTCCGGTGAGGTACACGAGACAATAACATCGTCTGCGTACAGGCCCACAGTGTGTTGCCTGTCCCCCACCTGTATCCCCTTTATAACACTATCGGCCCGGACAGTTGCGGCCAGAGGCTCGATCGCCAGGACATAGATCAATGGAGACAGCGGGCAACCCTGTCTCGTCCCATTAGTTATATCAAACGGATCTGACAGGTAGCCCGAGGAGAAGACTCTTGCCGAGGGGTTTGAATATAAGCTCAAGATAGCCGTCAGAAATGGGCCCGTTAGCCCAAACTTACGTAAGGTTTTGTCAAGGTATCCCCAGTGCACCCTGTCAAACGCCTTCTCCGCATCTAATGACAGGAATGCACTGGGGGCCTTACCTCTCTCAGCAAGCTCAATGAGAGACAGCATTCTCCTCGTGCCGTCCCTGGCCTGACGACGAGCCACAAACCCCACCTGATCCGGACTTACCAACTTTGGAATCATCTCAGCCAACCTCATCGCAAGAAGTTTTGAGTAGATCTTAAGATCAGTGTTTAGTAGCGAGATTGGCCTATAGCTCCCAGGAAGTTCGGGGCTTTTCCCAGGCTTGGGGATGGTGATAATAGTTGCTTCTAATGCCTCCTTTGGGATGGCACCAGATGACCTCCAGCTATCGAACAATCTGAGCAGAAAGGGGGCCAAGATGAGGCCAAATGCCTTATAGTACTCGTTAATGAAACCATCGGGACCTGGGGCAGAGCCTGATTTCAAAGTGCCGATGACCTTGAGCACCTCCTCCCTTGTAAATGGCGCATTAAGGGCATCCAGATCTACCCGTGACAATGTGGGCAGCTGTACCTTGTCTAGGAATTCGTCAATATTGGCTTCTGTAGGTTGTACAGTCTCATGGTCTAGTCTTAGATTATATAGTCGCGCATAGTACGCTGAGAAGGCTTCCACAATCTGACGGGGGTCTCTCACCAGGTTCCCAGCCTGATCTTGTAGTGCCGTTATTGCAGACTGCCCTGCTCGCTTTATCAGTCTTCTAGCTAGTAATCTACTTGCTCTATCTCCCTGTTCATAATGTCGTGTTTTTAATTTGCGGAGACCCGTCTCGTACTGTCGCAATAAAAGAGCACGCAGTTGGGTACGTAAAGTCGTGATCTGAGCCTCCAGTCTTCGGTCGGGGTTAGTTTTGTTTAAAGTTTCAAGGGAATGTATCTGTTCTTCCCACTCCCTCCTCTGGCTATCTCTAGTCCTTTTCCGTTGTGAAGCTTTCTGCAGGAGAAGCCCCCTCATCACTGCCTTGTGTGAAGCCCACAAGGTCTCATCCGTGGTGTCTCCGGTGTCATTGAGCTCAAAAAATGATGCAATACTAGTGTTCATGTCCTCCCTCACAGAATGATCCAAGAGGAGGTCAGGGCCCAAACGCCAACGGCGAGGGTGGTCCCTCCCTCCTCCCAGGTCCACCTCCAACGACACCGGCGCATGGTCTGACCAGGTGATCACACCCACTTCAGGCCTCCGGCACCATTCCATGGCCCCATCATCTACCAGGAAGAAATCTATCCTGGAGTAGGAGCCATGAGGGCCGGAGTGGAAGGTGTAGTCCCTCTCGTCAGCATGAAAGTAGCGCCATATGTCGTGGAGGCGGAACTCCCGGGCTAGAGGGAGAAGGCCACATCGCGACACAGCAGAAGGGGCTGAGGAATCCAAACGAGGTTCCATGACCGCATTGAAGTCGCCACAGATTATTAAGTGGCCCTCAGACTCTGATTTCAGTTTTGTGAGGAGAGCCCTTAAGAAACCTCTCTGTCCTACATTCGGGGCATAAACGGTAACCAGTGTAAAAACGACCCGGAGACCTCACAGATCAAGATCAAGTGTCTGCCCATCTCATCCGAAACAACCTTTCTACACACAAATTGAACGGAGGCACTCACCAATATGCAGACTCCTGCTGTTTTACGGTCACAGTTGGAGAAGAAGGTGTGTGGGTACCTGGGGTGTTTCAGCCGGATATTATCTCTCTCAAGTAGATGGGACTCCTGCACACAGACCAAATCCGCTTTATTCCGCTGGACCTCTCTCCACAGGAACGACCTCTTGGCCGGGGAGTTGAGGCCCCGTACGTTCATGGACACGATTTTCAAACTCATCTTTACCGGATAAGTGTCAAACCCACCTCTCCAAGGAAAACAAACAAAGGGTCAGTGGAAAGGGAGAATATCACGGAGCCTCTTGGATAACAGGGGGTTAGTGGGGGAGGGGGGGGGGGGGAGAGGACAGTGAGGAGTGTGCACAGAGGTAATAAACTGGGGTGATTCTGGGTGGAAAAGGAGGGGTTGCGAGCAAGGCAGTGGGTTGTATTGCAGGGGGGGGGGTGAGTAGGGGGGGAGGGGAGAGGGCTAGGGAGGGTTAGAAAAGAGTATAGGTGAGCAGGGGGTGGACAGGGAAACAAAGAAACTTAGGTCTACAAAAGACAACTAGAAGCGAGAGAAAAGAAAACAATACAACTGTATATGCTCACAAAGTCCTGAGCGTGGGGGAAGAGACTGGAGAGAGGAGAAGGGAGGACCACAGACTGGAACTCCTTTAACTCCTCAGAATGAATCCCTCTGGGCTACCACCACCCACGGGGGAGCCAGGTTACTCCCTCCAGGTTATCATCCGGCGCCCCCCATTAGAGTCAAACTCAGGGGGGAGGGGGGACGGAATCAGATTATCCCTATTCGGGACGAGAAAAGGTCCATCAGGCAGGAACCAATCACTCCGGTGACTCCGTCATCACTTGTTCCTTGCACCATCTGATGGGCTCTTACGATCTCTGCGGTCTTTGGGGCTAGTAGCTGTTGAATTGGAGCCAGAAGCGGCGGTGGGCATCATGCGCCAGTCTCTCAGAGTCGCACGGAGCTTGGAAGGAGAGGAGAAGTAGTGACGTGTGCCTTTGTACCTGAAGGTCACGCTCACCGGCGAACCCCAGGCATACTGTATGGCGCGGTCCCGTAAAATGGCACAATATGGGGCAAATTCCCTGCGTCTTGCCAAGGTTCCCGGGCAAAGGTCCGGAAATAGGGACTATACGTCGTATGGGCTGACTGTGAGCGGGTGGTTACGTAGTGATTGCATCAAAGGGTCTCTCACTCTAGGGGACCTCAGGTGTACCATAACGTCTCTCGGTACCTCGCGTCCAATGCGAGGTGACCTGGGGAGACGAAATATTCTTTCTATAGCCAGGTCATCCGTCTTCGCCTCTGGGAGCAACAGAGACAAAAAAGGCTGCACAGTCTGAAGCAAGTCCTCTTCTCCCTCTACTTCAGCTATGCCCCTTATTTTGATGTTTCCTCTTCTGAGTCTGTCCTCTAGGTCGTAGGAGGTGGCTTTCACAGCTCTTAGTTCCACATTCACGTCGTGATACAAGTCTGCCAGTTCATTATGTGCCACCGCCAGCTCTCCCACCTTCCCCTCTATATGGTCTGTGCGCTCCCCCAGGGCCGAGACGTCTGCACGTATATCACCTACTATGCGGCGAGTGTCGTCTTCAATGGCTCTGCGCAGCTCATCTAGAAGGCCCCTTATGGAATGACGGGTGAGCGGGACATGCTCCTCGTCTCTGCCGTTCCGGTCGTGAGGTTGGCTGCCTTCCCGCGAGTCGCGGGGCTGGTGGCGCGCACGCTGAGAGGAGCTTGCACGCTGAGAGGAGCTTGGGGAAGGAGAGGCGGGAGACGCCATCTTGGGTTCCTGGGCGCGATCGGTAGTGAAGAAGTCTGTGAGCTTCTGTGCGGTGCTGCGGCTGCGAGTGTTGGATCGCGGCATGCCCAATCGCTTAGGAGACAGTCTCCTGCCGTTTGTGGAGCAAGATGAGTCGTTAGGAGCCGTTAGTCACCGAGTATTCGGTCGCTGCAGACGGAGCTCTCTCACAGTGCGACCTGCATGTCTCAGCGCAGGCCACGCCCCTGCTGTTTTTCTTTGGAGAAAGGTGTGCCTCCATCTGGATCGAGTGGATACATAGAAGTGGCAGAGATATCCAGACTGCACTCGCTGGATGAGCTGGCTTTTTTTTCTTATTGACTTTGAAACAATTTCAAAGTTAAAGGGGTTGTCCGGGCTTTTTGGATAATTTCTATTTGTATCCAGGCTCTAAAATGTTGACAGTTTGTAATATACATCCTGTCAACATTTTGCATTGTCACCGAGATATCACCATTTTGTGTCTGCCAGAGAATGACCACAGGACGTTTTTGTTTTGGAGCCTGCATGTAAATACAGAACTGGTGGCTTATGCCCAGACTCCTCCAAACATACCCCCTCCCTAGTCTACAGTATGTCCGGCCACCCAGAGACTGCTACAGGCCCGCCCCAACTCCTAATGTGATCACCCACCCCCATTGCACACAATGGTACCGTGTTCCACTGGCACAAATCCGCAGCTGTGTGAAGTAGGTTGTGTCAGTGCAGAAGGGGACCACTGAATGCAAAGCAGTATAGTGTGTACACTCACCTGGTCATTTTTGGCTGCGCTATGTGATGGATCCCAGGACCACAGCTGCTGGCTCTGTGTACATAGACAGGACCGGCTCCACTGCATAGAGAGCCGATCTTATCTATACTGCAGCTGCCAGCTCCACTGCACAGAGAGTCAGTCCTTTCTATACCGCAGCTGCTGGCTCCACTGCACAGAGAGCCGGTCCTGTCTATACTGCAGCTGCCAGCTCTCTATTCCCTGGAGCCGGTCCTGTCTATACCGCAGCTGCCTGCTCTCTATACCCCACTCTGTGCTGCAGGGATACAGAGAGGAGAAGCATCAGCTCCACAGCACAGACCAGGGGCATAGAGAGCCGGCAGCTGTGGTATAGACAGGATCAGCTCTCTCTGCAGTGGAGCCGGTCATGTTTATGCACAGAACGCTGAGACACAGAGCAGGGCATAGAGAGCCGGCAGCTGCAGTATGGACAGGACCGGCTCTCTGTGCAGTAGTGCTGGTTATGTCTATGCACAGAGAGCTGGGACACAGAGCGGGGCATAGAGAACTGACAGCTGAGGTTCTCGGCTCCACTGACAGCACAACCAAAGAGGACTAGGTGAGCACACACTATATTGCTAATCATTCAGCAGTCCCCTCCTGCACTTACACAATCTCCTTCACAGCCGCACATTTGTGCCAGTGGAGCAGGGCACCTCTGTGTGCAATGGGGGTGGGTGGTCACATTAGGGATCGGGGCGGGCCTATAGGATCCTAGGTGGTGGCCGAGCATACTGAAGACTGAGGGGGCGTGTTTGTAGGACTCTGGGCATAATATCCAGTTCTGCATTTACATGCAGGCTCCAACACAAACACGCCCCTGGTCGTTCCCTGGCAGATGCAAATAAGTGATATCTGGGTGACAATGCAAAATGTTGAAAGGATGTATATTAGAAACTGTCAACATTTTGCGGCCTGGATACACATAGAAATTATCCAAAAAGCCTGGACAACCCTTTTAAAAGTCCATCTCCAGAGATCCAGATGTTCATTTTTCCACAAAGCACAACGATAATCAAGAATTTTTCAACCCATGGCACTGTAACTAATCCGCCTAGATGAAGACGTCAAAGAAAAATTGATGAAAGGTTGAAACGCATGATAGCCGGGATGCTGGATAAGCAACCCCATTCACGCTCCAAAGAGATTCAAGCTGTCCTTCAGGCTAAGGGTGCATTAATGGTGACATTTGAATGAAATGAAACTCTACGGCTGGATACACAGGAGGACCCTACTGCTGACTGAGAGACTTAAAATAGCAAGACTGCAGTTTGCCAAAATATATGGAAGCAATCCAAAATCCTTCTGGGAAAGTGTCTTGCGGACAGATGAGACCAATATTGAGCGTTTTGGTATACCACATCATTCTACTGTTTTCTGAAAAGGGAATTATGCCTACAAAGGAAATAACATAGTACCTACAGTCAAATATTGTGGAGATTAAAAGATGTTTTGTGGTTGTTTGCTTTCTATGACATTGAGTGCTTTGACTGTGTGCAAGTTTTCATGAAATTTGAAGATTACACAGGTCTGCGACTAAAAAGCTGTTTGATTATTTTCATCTAATTTCCATCTAATCTAATATTGAAAAAAATCCTGGACGTCAGGATTTGTCACAAAGTGCAAAATTATCTTCAAATTTAGTACATTTTTCTCAACTTTTGGTATTTTTTTATCTTCGGGTTTTGAAAGTCAAAATTACTATTAATTAATTCACATCAATGCATTGAAGATATACAATGCCAAAAAAATATAACTTTCAAAGAAAAGAACTTTCAGAGTGAGCTAATGAAACCAGCATCAACATGTTGCAAGCTGAACGAGCGGACTCTGACATGCCCGGGCTTGTTTCAATTATTTTATCTTGGTTCTCGCCTGTTCACACTTTTTAATCTCAGTTCGTGTTAGCTCGTCATATTCAACCGTGTTTCCCAAAATTAGCATTATGGCTCAGCGTAAGTGTATTAATTCGCCTGACAGTTTCTGTTACATTTATGGTGAATATACAGTGTTGAAGCAACAGCTGAATATTACAGACTTTGTGAAAAAAGTATACTTCGCATATTTCGGACTAAAGCTTAGAGATCAAGATAAAGCTTGGGCGCCTCATAAGGTGTGCAAACGGTGTGTTGAGGACCTCCGAAATTGGTTCAAGGGTAAGAAAAAAGCTTTCCATTATGGGATTCCTAAGGTATGGCTAGAGCAAAAGAACCATAGTGACAATTGTTACTTTTGTTCATGCGATGTGAAAGGGTATAATTCAAAATGGAAGCATTCCATTTCATACCCCAATATTCACTCAGCAATTCGTCCCATCCCCCATGTCACAGATATAAAAGTACCCAAGGCCCCTGCTACCTTGGAAGAGATAACTAGCTCTGATGAAGGTGGAGTCATACCTGAACCAGATGATGAATCAAGTTTTGACTTTGAAGATGATACAAAACCAAAATTGTTTTCCCAGGAGGAGATGAATGATTTGGTAAGAGACTTGAATCTTCCCAAAGATGCCGCTGAGTTACTCGGCTCTAGGCTCAAAAGCAAGAATTTATTGTTACCAGGAGTGTCTTTTTCATGGTTGAAGACATCGTGAAGACGAGTTTGTTCCTTACTTTGCCCATGAAGATCAGTTGGTTTATTGCATCGATGTTGAAGGTTTGATGGGTCAATTCAAAATCCAATATGATTCAGCGCAATGGCGTCTTTTTATAGATTCTTCAAAAAGAAGTCTCAAAGCAGTTTTACTCCACAACAACGGTTTTTATGCTTCCATCCCTGTAGGTCATTCCGTACACCTCAAGGAAACCTATGAGAACTTGGAATTGGTTCTTCGTAAATTTAAATATGAAGACCACGGTTGGCAAGTGTGCGGGGATTTGAAAGTCTTGTGCATGCTACTTAGGTAACAAGTTGGGTATACCAAATACCCTTGTTTTCTGTGTCTATGGGACAGTCGAGACCGACAAAATCACTGGACCAAGAAAAATTGGCAGCTGAGGGTGCTCACAGTTGGTGAAAAAAATGTCCTCCAAGAAACTTTGGTTCCTCCCCATAAAGTTCTTCTACCACCTCTCCACATCACATTGGGACTGATGAAGCGATTCGTAAAATCACTTCCAAAAGATGGAGAATGCTTCAAATACTTGGTCGCCAAGTTTCCAGGCCTCTCGGAGGCAAAATTGAAGAAAGGTGTGTTCGTCGGACCAGACATAAGAATGCTTATAGCTGATCAAGAGTTTATCAACACCATGATGCATCCTCAAAAAGAAGGGTGGATTGCATTTAAAGAGGTTGTAGAGAAATGTTTAGGCAATAACAAAGACCCTGACTACAAGCAAATCATCGGACCAATGCTGAAAGCATTTCAAGCTTTAGGTTGCCTGATGAGCTTGAAAGTGCATTTCCTCCATTCCCACCTTGACAACTTTCTTGAAAATGAGGGAGCTGTGAGTGAAGAGCAAGGTGACGATTCCACCAGAACAATAAAGAGAAGGAAAGAAGATACCAGGGAAGATGGAGCATTACAATGATGGCAGACTACTGTTGGACGCTTCAGAGAGACATTACAGATGCTACTCACAAGCGTAAATGTACCAAGAGAAGCCTCACAGGGAAGAATCGATTTTATTGTGTGTTAGTGAGCTCATTGCAGTTAAAAAAATGATTTTCATGAAACATTTGTAATAAAAAATTAATTTTATGAGTCTATTTTCATTTATTTTGAGGTATTGTCTTATTTAACATAGTTTCTTAAATTGTCAGAAAACGTGATGTCCTATGACAAAACGGAGGTCATTTTCGGATTCAGCGCACTAAAAAAACATAAAGATTACATGGAGTAACCAAAACAGCTCTCGAAAAACATTTTTTTGCAGACCTGTGAAAGGATTTTGGCTGCAATGTAGTACCCAGGTCATAGGTCTTCAAACATTACAATGACCCCAAACATACTTCAAGAAGCCCGACAAATGGATGGAAACAAAGTACTGCAGAGTTCTAAAGTGATCAACAAAGAGTCCAGATCTGAATCCCATTAAATAAATGGAGAGATTCTAAAATTGCTGTCAGGAGTAGGCACCCATCAAATATTCTAAAAATGGAATCAGCTCTTGGCACCAAGAATAACAAAGGGATTCAAATTAGCTGCAGGATAGGGAGAAACAGGTGGCAAAAAAGAAACTCAGTGGGTGCACTTGCCTAGCAGCTGCAGGCTGCTTCAAATTCATGCAAAATAAAAGAAAAATGTTGGCAGCACTCACTGTTGCATAAAAACTCCTTTATTCAATTTTTTTTATAAACATTGCAGGTGGATACATGGAAAAGCTGACATCTTACGAGGATGACAGCTTTTTCATGCTAGCTTGCACTTTTTAATGGACCATATACCAATAGAACCTGTTGAATAGAATAGAATTATTATTGCAAAACAAAGGTCACCCAATACTATTTTTTTAAATTATTTATTTATAAATAAATAAATTATTTAGAAAAAAAAATGGCATAGGCTTTCCCCCATTTCGGATAACCAGTCAAGGTAAAGATGACAGCTGGGCTCTTGTATTCTCACGACAGGAAGGGCCCAGTTTTTGTCACTACCCAGCCCAAAAAAAGCAGGCCACAGCCGCCCCAAAACAGGTGCCTCCATTAGATGCGCCAATTTTGGCACTTTGCCCTGGCTCTTCCTGCTGAATTGGCAAAAGGCGTAATAGAACAGGATAATGACAGATGAGAATGGACAGCTGTCATTAATCTCTGGATTAGTGATTTTCATAAGACTCCTGCATTACCAAAAATGGTGAGTTAAAAAACACACATAGAGAAAATCTTTTATTTGAAATAAAATGTGCAGACACCCTCATCTATCCATTTATTAACCCCAAGCATACCGTCACATGGTATTCCACAATTGTGTCGCTGAAAGCTTCTCACGTCAGCTACATTGCGATGGCCGGTTAGATTACAGTGACCGCTCATTGTAAGCAGCACTCACACTGACTGCATCAAGAGCCATGGCTTTAAGAGCAGTGACATCAGAGAGTTCATCTGAGATCACAGCTGGTGCGGTTCACAAAGTACATCAGCTGTGACCTTAGGTGAACTCTCTGATGTCACCGTTCACACAACCGGCCGTCAGTGTAAGAGATCTGCTGTGAGAGAGCTGCCAGCGGACATTGATAGCGCTATATAAATGAATAAATATTCTTATTGTCTGCAGTCCCACTTGTGACAGACTAGCCATATCTCAGCGAGTCTCACATTGGTATCATCCAACATGGTCGCCTGCTCTCCAGAGAGGAGCATGCAGCTGCATGTATTTCTGTAGAGCTGCATGCTCCTGTCCAGGGAGTAGGTGGTCATGTTGGGTGATGTCGATGTGAGATTTGCCGAGACTCAGCCAGTTTTTGGGAAGTGGGTTAGCTCACCGCAATGTAGCAGAGCCAGAGAGCTATTGTATTACCCCAATATCCATTGTACCACGGCATTGGAAAGAGTCAAGTAAAGTGCCCGAAATTGGCACTACTAACAAATGTGGCAAATCTGGGGCGACTGCGGGCTGCTATTCTTATCATAGGGGGGCAATAACGATGTGCCTTCCGAGGGTGAGAATACCAATCCCAGCTGTGTGCTTTATCTTAACTGGTGTCAAAATTAGGGATACCTATGCCAATTTTTTTCATTATTTATTTTTACACTGCACTTTGGTACCCAGTAATGTACTGTTTATGACAAGTACACAGTGTGTACAATGGAAGATCAGGGAGGTTACATTTTTGGAGTGGCAAATAACTAGGGATACGTCTGGTTGAGCAGAGATTTAGTTTGACCCTGCTTTAGGACTATACGTAGTTCTTGACAATATCAAGCAGTTCATTAGAGCTCTGGAGCTACCTAAGAAGTAGTTGTTATCTAAGTACAGGCTCAGATAAAGTAAAAGTCAGATAAGGATAATAACCTGGCGAAAACTGTGCTAAAGCAGAGAGATCTCAGAGGATGCACCTGTAGATGATGTATTTATTGTATGTACACCTGCAAGACCTATGTTTTTCTTTAATTCCTATCAGCATTGTAAAATGAATCCCAGAATCTCTTAAATTGGAGTTACAATTGCTCCAACACTGTGTTTGACAACAAAATTCACTGGAAATCAATGGGTAAAAAGAAGAAAACACATAATGAAATATTATTCGTCAAAATGATTTTGGATATTTTGAGAATTCAAGGACAGTGTTATCTTTTATTAATATTCAATCCACTTTACCCATCACTTGCAATGCCAAAAACTCAGAATTACAACAATACTGTTACAAACAACAAGCCTTTAAAAGAAAGACAGCTGAAGCAAAATGAAGCAACACACTTAGTAGCTTCTATGGGATTCAGCTAGAAATCCTGCCTTGCACCTGACACCTTCCATTTCAATGCAGGTTACACTCAAATGCTTGCCAAGTTATGCAGGAAGGAAGGCACTGCTCAACAGAGGCATGAGAAATTCATTCAGAGATGACGGCTATTAACGATATGACTCGCTTGAATGGATGAATACAAAACAAACTGGTAATCTGGAACAATTACTCGCGGCGCCTATTCACTGAGGCTTTTGTGTATGTAATAAAACAGATGCAAATAAGAATATAGAAATGCATTCGACAGGCAGGACAATGAAAGGTCACTGGATCACAGTGTTAGATTTTCTGCGTAATAATGAGGCAAGCATTATTTATCTGCACCCTTCACTTTACCTTTCCTAGCTAACTCTTGAAGTAGAGATTTGTATGTCAGATTTAACAGGGATAATGACATGTTGCACACTGTGGTAGGTCATTGTCATTAGCTAGAGTCAGAATAAGTTGGAATCGACAATTGCTATATGCCTGTACAAGTAAATGACATTCCTTCATGGCAGTAGCATAACTACCAGTGTTGCTCTGGGTCCAGTGCTCACAAGAGCCCATTCGGAACTACTTACTCCTAACTGCTATAGTTAAGTTCTGTGTAGTGATGGGCGAGTCCTAAATTACTCGGAATCGCTTGACTCTAGCGAGTCCGAGCCCGGGACTCGCTACTCGTTGCGAGTCTAGCGAGTCCAATGTTAATGAATGGGGAAGCGAGTAATAGCGAGTAATGCGCGATTTAAAAATCGCAGAAATGTCTCGGAAAGCGCTCGCATTGCCGTGTTGGAAACCCCACTCGCAACTGTATTTTGCTGCTGTCTCCGAGGCCAAACTCGCATGTGTTTTTCTTATTTGGCGCCGATGAGGCGAGGCAAGCGATTTTCTCCAGCATACCCCATGCTTTTAGCAAACAGGAAATAAGCCGACTCGAGCTGCCAGACGCGCACACACACAGAGCAAGCATGGCCCGCGTCAACACCCTGCAGCGGATTGACCTGGTGGAGGCTCGGCCCCTGCTTTGGCTGCCTACTGACCCTGCCTATGGAGAAAACATCCAGCGGACTACAGCCTGGAGGGAGGTCGCTCAAGTCATGTTCCCTGCATTCCATCGCAGTGGCCAGGATGCACAGAGCAATATGGGTGAGTTAAATGTGTTCACACGTTATATTGCATTTACCGTATAAACTCGTGTATAAGCCGACCCGTGTATAAACCGACCCCCCTACTTTTGCCCCAAAAAACTGGGAAAACATATTGACCGCAATCCTGGTATACATCGGCTATCACTGGTAGACAACCCCCCCAGCAGAGTATACAGCTCCACCTGCAGAGTATACAGGCCCCCAGTGGGTATACATGTCCCCTATATTAGGGTATACAGCCCCCCATGGGTATACAGGCCCCCCAGCAGTGGGTATACAGGGCCCCCAGTGGGTATACAGGGCCCCCAGTGGGTATACAGGCCCCCAGCACTGGGTATACAGGGCCCCCGTGGGTATACAGGGCCCCATAGTAGGGTATACAGGGCCCTCAATGTGTTATCATGCGCCGTCGCATGGTTGCC